>ML809176.1:53701-81453 GCA_009831015.1 Picea engelmannii
TTAAAAATTCAAGGTTTGTTTCAACACCCACAACATAGTCAGATGCATCAGTCTCAATCTCGAATGGTTATTGTAGATCAGGCAAGGAGAGTACTGGAGCTGAGCACAAATGATGTTTCATATCATCGAATTCTCATTGCTACTCCTTCCCCCACATGAACTTGGCCCTACCACCGACCTTGGTCACCTGGCTAAGGGCCCATGCAACATCGAAGAATCCCAACACGAACTGTCAATAGAAATTGTCTAGTCCCAAGAAGCTCTGAAGCTCAGTCAGTGTGGTCGGGGCTGGCCAGTTGTGAATGACTTGGATATTAGTTGGATCAACATGTACCCCATGCTCATCAACAATCTAGCCCAGGTATTGGACCATGTTCATGCCAAAAGAGCATTTTTCCAAGTTGGCATAAATCTTGTGTTGCCGCAGAGTGCTCAAAACTTGTTGAATATGCCACATGTCTCCTCCGACGTTTTGTTGAAGATGAGGATGTCATCCAAATATAATAGCACACAGGAGTTGGTGAAGGGTCTCAATACATTGTCCATAAACCTCATGAAAATGGTTGGTGCTTTTTTTAAGCCAAAGGGCATGACTAACCATTCATAGAGACCTTCTTTAGACTTGTAGGTTGTCTTCTAGACATCAGTTAGTTCAATGGGAACCTGGTGGTAGCAAGACTTCAGGTCAATCTTGCTGAAGAAATTTTCCCCCTTGAGTTGGTAAAGAAGGTCATCAATCCTGGGAATGGGGTAGTAGTTCCTGAATGTGATTTTGTTTAAGGATCTGTAATCAATGCAGAGTCGCCAAGTCCCGTCCTTCTTCTACACCAGTACAATCGAGATTTCACAAGGGAGAATTTGGGTTTCATGTGCCCCTTTTGACGAAGCTCTTATATCTGACGCATGATTTTGTCATTCTCCATCAGTGAGCACCGATAGACTGGTCCATTAGGTAGAGGTGTGTTGGAGGTCCGATCAATTGGATGCTTGACTTGGCAGTGTGTTGGTACCCCTGTAGGTGAGGCGAAGATGTCTCTGTATTCTTCCATGATCCCATCCACTTGCTTCTACTACAAAGAGAGGCGTTGTGTAGAGGCCATGGATGTGGCGACAACCTTATACTTACTCTGAGCACGGATCACAAAGAAGACAAACTTCCTGTTTTGTGAAATGACCTTACTGCATTGCTTAGCAGAGATTAAATAAATAGCAGTAGGCGATGCCACTTATGGAATCCTGTACAATTATCTACCCAAAGTAATATTAACACTATGGGGTCTGGACTCATACACAAAATGATGCTTCCACAAATATGGTTTTCCTAAAAGAACATCACAAAATTCAAGGGGAGAAATATCACACAGTACCTCATCTTTGAAGGGCTTGATGTCGTATGGAAAATGACACTGTTGGATGACATGGAGATCTCTTCCTTGATGAATCCAACCGATGGTGTAGGGAAGCGGGTGCGATGTCATTAGCAGGTTCAATCGCTTGATGATCTCTGCTGAAATTAGTTTCTTCTGACTACCGTTGTCGATAATGAAACGAATCAGAGCCCCCTTGACCCACATCTGTGAGTGAAAGAGGCGTTCCCCTTCCTCTGGTTCTTCTGGTTCGCTTGGCCAAACTTTGGTGGTGGCGATCATGGCAATGGGTTCATCATTGATAATCCACTTCCCTCCTTCAAGATTTGACTCAGAATCCGAATTGGCCCCTGACTCAGAAGCCTTCAGTTCAGCCACAAGGGACTGCTTGGAGTGACATTCATCAATGTTGTGCCAAGGACTTTTATGGTACTCATACCATTTCCCCATGTCCTTCTTCATATTCTCGTTGCCCTTCTTGTGTTGTGGCTTGGATGGATTTTCCTGAGGGTGTCCATCTAGACTTGGTCCCTTGCTGTGTGGGTTAGGGTTGCCTTTTCCCTGCTTCGGCTATGAGGGGTTTGCAGATCCAAACTCTCGTCGTTTCTGCTCGATCTTGACAGCATATCTATAAGCTGTGCCCAATGAGGTGATGTCCAGGAACTCAATTTCTATTTGAATGTATCTATGCAAACAACCGTGGTATTTGAGAACCAGATGACCCTCATAATATTTGATACCCAATTTGGTGCGTAGGGTATGGAAAATATTGGTGAAGTATGGTACTGTCTAGTCCTTTTCTTGACGTAGGGTGGTCCATCTGGTGTATTGGTCCTCGTAGATTCCAACAGGGTAGTATTGTTCTTTAATGGCGTCTCAAAAGGAATCCCATGTAGGGGCCACCAAAAAAAATGCAGATTCCTCCATGACCCTTTGCTCAGAGTAAAAATCCCACCAGTATTTAACATGGGGAATGACCTTGAGGAGTGCAAAAGTGATATTTTCCCTATCGGAAAAATTGTGGACCGAAAAATATCCTTCGGTCAGATTCAACCATTTATCTACATCATCACCATCTATCAATCCTTCAAATAATGGAATATCAAAATTTACTTGTACCTTGAAGGGGGTTGCATGGCTGCTTGATGAAGATGCTTCTCCCATGGGAAACCGTCGAAGGATCTGCACAAAGTTGTCCATCATTTCATTCCTTTGTCATGCGAGGTATTCCTAGAGCAACATTTTAATAGGATCTCTTTCTCCATCATATTTATTTTCGTCTCACATGGGTTGATTTCGGGCTCAGCGTGACCGATATGGTAATGGCTAGATTGGTTCAAGTCCCAACTTCTTGTACCCAGACCTTGTCGGGGACATGCACAAAGAAAATAAATGAAGAGCATACCACTCTGATACCAATGATCTGGATTTAGGAGCGAAACGAACTAATTAACAGACTAAATACAATAAACATAGAGACTGGAAGAATAACACAAATATCCAGTGAACAATATCTTCTATTAAATAATGAAATAGGTTGAAACTGTAAAATTGCAAAACTGAAACTTGCTCGAATGGTGGTAGCTATGTTTAAGAAGAGATGTGGCGGATACGTGCATCCGTATGAGAAAAATGGAACACAATGAGGCTCTAGAGGCCCTTTTCATATTACTCATGAATGCAAAAACCCTAGACATCCAAAAACCTAACCCTAGAAGGTGAAACACTAAAAGTCATGTGGGCCACATGGGTAAGTTGGTGTAATTTGGCACCTCAACTCCTAGGGTCGTAATGTTTGCATACGACCTCCATTTTAGGTGCGTGATAACCCCTTGGAAAGGTATTTCAGAGAGCTACAAATTCCACCATTTGAATCTAACTCCATCTATAGTTTCACTGTGGTGATTAAAAAAAACAACGTTTAGGGCCCCAAAACAACCCTGGAAGTACAACAAGATGTGATGACATTAAAACATACAAAATAAGCCAGTTGGATTAGGTGAGAGGCCACCCATGTCCACCTGGAGAATGTGTGAGGCTTCAGACAACCCCATAAGTGTATAACTCACAATTATAAAGCAATACAGAAAGATGTGTTGAATAAAAAACGAACATGAGGAGCCAGTTGGAATAGGTGGGCGGCCACCAATATCCACCTCGATCAATAAATGTGATGGGAAGTGGTGATGTGATGTCATGGTGGATGAAAAGTTGTTAAATATGGAGGTGCATTATGTGGAACAAGAAGTGAATTATGTAGGATGTGGGAGTCTAGATCGACGAACATGTGTGTCTCGGAGCATATGAGAATGAAAATGTGAAAATGAAAGTGCCTCGCATTTGAAATAAGAAAATTGACTAAGTATGGGAGATGGTCGTTGTGAAAGCCGTGAAGATGAGGAGTGCATTTTTTAGAACACAGGAATGCAGGTTTGCGGGTATGTGGGTTTGCCGACACGGGAAAAAGGTAAACGGGATAGTCGGTCATCTCGCATCTGCATTTCAAGAAAAATGGTTAAGTATGAAAAGATAAGGTGCATTTTGGGGGACGTGGAAGTGAGAGGTGAAATTTTTAGGTAGTGTTATTACAGGTCTACAGACCTGTTGATGCCTCTAAATGGCCTATCAAGTAGGTAAGGGATAATGTCCGACGACAAGTCCCAATTAGACTCACTCTCATTTGGGATAGTCTTTCCGACCAAAATATTGGCCAGGTTGCCACTCTATATTTTCTATTTGAATATGAATCTGAGAACCGAAGGTTCTCAAATGAATTAAAATATAAAACTAAACTAAATTATGTTGCCTACAATTATTCTAAGATGTAGTCCTAGACTAAACTAATCTTATCCTGATCAAGAGAACACTAAAGAAGGTTGAATACAGTTTAAAAAAAAAAAAACCTTTTGAATTAGAATAAGTTCATACATTCAAATGATAAATGAGCACAATAATATCATAAAAACGCTAACAATTAGTTGATATTGGTTATTGATAATATTATAACTACATTCAATGGAGAAAATTGTGATAATATGAGGATACAATAAAATTGCAGAAAAAATCCATACAATAATACTTGCAATACTCAAATAAGGATAAATGCATTAAGAAAATTCTTGAATACATTCACCACAATCACATATTCTATAATATCTCGTGCCCTTTATTAATCGGGAAGTAAGAGTACTATATGCCATTAAAAAGGGAAAAATGCCTTCACTCGTTACAATCATCCTCTTTATAGAACATGAGGAGAGGCTTTTCGGATCCTGTAATTGTTACTCTGTTAGATGACAGTTACATAAAGTTTTCCTCAATAAATCAAATGGTCTTCGACGGTTGCATCTTGTCCATGAAGTTTGTCCATAGTTTGAAGTCTTCCAGTATGGTTTCTATTCTACTCAACTGTATCTTCTCTAGTTCCACCTCATTGTCGCATATCGAGGTTATGATCTCATCCTTCAAACTTTGCTCTATCTACTATACGAACTCTTCAGTTAATCCAATCAGTTTGACTAGCTACATTAGCTTTATCTCCAGGATTCCTGCATTGACCTCACTAATCACTTCAATAGATTTTAGGCTAATATTTCTTCTATTTTATGCATCTTCCATTATTGTTTGTATCGGTGGTTCTTTCTCTAAGTTTTCTAGAGGATTCATCATGAACTGTTCAGGTAGACTGCTTGATTCTCTCCATGATATTTTGCATACTTTGTTGACTCCTTCTTGGGTCTTCTTGATATTGTTTATAATAGCCATCCCTATACTCACAAATCTATGGTCCCTGATTCTCCGTTTCTTGTTGATTTAGCTTATGGGCCAAGCTAACTTTCTTCTCAAATTCTGATCTCAGTTCCTTCTCCTGAAGTTGGAACTGCTTCTCCAATTCCTCCTGATGCAAGAGTTCTACTGTCGTCGCTTCCTTCCTTAACTCACTAGACACAATATCTATGATGGTATCCATGAAAACTTCTAACTTAGAAATTATTTCTTTAGACATGTCTAGTGCTTCTCTCCATTTAATTAAAAAAACAACTCTTCAATTGATACATCCTAGGCTCATAGTTTTTACATATAGCCTAAGACAAATTGGAAATGCTATGAATAAACTTTGATCTTCCAGCTATATGCAGTTTCACCATGAAATTTGCAATTTTTTTATACTCACGATAAATAGAAACCAATGGCACTATAAGTGTCCCTTTTGCATTTGTTGATCAAGAAAGTGAGCCTCACCGAGGCAGTTTCTTTTCCAAGTCACTTTCATTGTTATGAGATGATGCGCTCACATCTTGTTCCACAAAGTCAATAAAGAATAAATTCATAGCTTGGGATATCGCATCTTGGGTGTGGATGGGTTTGACATATCAACACGACCAAGACTTAAATTGTCAAACTGAAGTTCCTCCAGGATTATTAATTGAAGACAAAAAGAATCAAGCTAATGTTATTCCTAAACCAATGGTGAGATTTCAAAAACTATATGAATTGTAGGATAAGTTTAATAAAGTCACCAATTGAAAAACAAACAATTCATCCATGTAATATGAAGTCGTTAGTTTGAGAACTAATGATAATACCCAGACTATCAATCTTGGTGTCAATTGTTTTCCAACAGAAAAGAAAGCTTTCATTAAGTTGTTCAAGGAGTACAAAGATATATCTGCTTGGACATATGATGACCTAAAAACATTTGATACTAGGATCATTCAACACATTATACCAATGAAACTCCAATCAAAACCCTTCTAGTAGAATCTAAGGAAAATGCATCCAAACATAGAACCCATGGTGAAAGGAGAATTGAATAAACTCTTGTCTACTAAATTATCTTCCCTGTGAGAAAAACTAAATGGATAGCCAACCTAGTGCCTAGCATGAATAAAAATGGATACATTAGACTCTGTGTTGATTTAAAAAATGTAAACAAGGCTTCAGAGAAAAGAAATTATCATGTGCCTCCCATGGAACATATCTTACAATGTCTCTCTAGATCTGAGATGCTATCTCTTTTAGATGGTTGCTTAGGATATAATCAAGTTCCAGTTGTCCATTATGACCAACTGAAGACTTCGTTTAGAACAAAGTGGGGAACTTATGCATACCGAAGAATTCCTTTTGGGTTGACTAATGCAAGAAAAAAATTTCAAAGAGCCATGGACATATCATTCACAAGGTTGATTGGAAAATCAGTGGTAGTCTACCTAGATGATGTTACTGTGATATCAAAGGATAAAAAGGATCATGTGCATCATTTAAGACAATTTTTTGTAAAATGTAGAAAGTATGTCATTTCCTTGAACCCCAAGAAATCTATCTTTGTTTTAAATGAATAAAATCTCATGGTATTTGTTGTTTCCAAAGCTGTTATAGTAATAGAGCCAGAAAGGACAGAAGCAATTTCTAAAATTTTCTTTCCCCATAATAAAAATTCCATGTAATCCTTCCTTGGAAAGATAAAATTTGTTAGAAAATTCATTCCAAGCTTTGTTGAAACTGTCAAACCACTTCAGGATACGATAAAAAAGGATGATGAATTCAAATGGGTTCCAAAGGAAAGGATTCCTTTATAATAATTAGGGAGGAAATAACAAAGGCTCCAACTTTACTTAGTCCTGAATTTAATCAAGATTTCATCATGTATACATGTGCCTCTGATATTGCATTTGTACTTGTTCTTACTCAGAAAAATGATGAGGGAAATGAATTCCTAGTGGATTTTATGATCTCTAGACTACAAGGAGTAGAGATTGACTAACCTGAAGTGGCAAAACAATCATATGGTGTCTTCAAGGAAGTAAAACACTTTAGACTGTACCTATTGAAGTCTAGGACCAAAGTGGTGGTACCATACCCTTCAGTCAGGAACTTACTGGTACAAAATGATCTCGGGAAAAGAGAGCTAATTGGATGAAAACACTTCAAGAGTATGACTTAGAAATCAAACCTACAAAGAATGTAAAAGGAAAAGGAAATTGTAATCTTGCAACGAAATCAGGAGGCAAGAAGGATGCAGAGAAAATTTACAAGGAAGAAACTCCAATTGGAGAAGAAATATATTACATACTTGTTACCACCGAATCCTAGAACTACAAGATGAAGTATTACTTGACTCATGGATATGCTCCACTGTATTTGGAACCAAGAAATAGAAGAACCCTTGGAATCAAATATGCTCAATATCAACTTGTTAATGGAATCCTCTTTAGGAAAAAAATTGATAATTTTATACTAAGGTGTCTAGAAAAATATGATGCATATTTTTTTTTATCAGAGCTACATGATGGTCCTGCTGTAGGGCATTTTGGAGGGGACACTATAGCACATAAAGTCCTCAAAGAAGGAGTTATTGGCCCACTATGTTCAAGGATTCTCCTGCATACGAAAGAATCTAGAAGAGAGAAGAAACATGTCTTTCCACCACAACTTGTTTCAGTTGATTAGTTATTTCAAAAGTGGGGTCTGGATATAATTAGGGAAATTTAACCCAACTCATCTTAGCTGAAAAAATATATTCTAACTGTAACAGACTATTTTACACATTGGAATGAATCCATACTGCTTAAGGTGGTGAATGAAAATTAGGTGATCTCTTTCCTTTATTCTCATATAGTTACTAGGTTTGGCATTCCTCAATCTTTGGTATTTGATAATGCAAAATATTTTTCCTCATTGTGATGAATTGAATATGATCTGTAAAAAAATATCAAAATAAAGTATGCAACAAATTATTACCCCCGGAGAAATGGTTTACCAAACTCGACCAACAAGAACCTAATAAGAATTCTTAAAAAGATTGTGATTTACCACCAAAGAAAATGGCATCTAACATTGTCTAATGCCCTATGGGCTAATAGGGTAACACCAAAAACCTCTTTGGGAAGCTTTCCTTTCTTCTTGGTATATGGAAATGAAGCTATTTTTCCTAATCATGTTTTCCTACCCTCCTTACGTTTATCCCAATCTGCACAGGAAGAAAACCTGCAATCATGCAACACAAAATAAATACTCTCCTCAAGTTGGAAGAAAAGAGGGTATACGCTAAGAAGAATCTATCTCAACACCAAGAGATGGAAAAATGTCGGTTTGACAGAAACTCTATTAGTAGTAAAGAATTACAGGAGGGAGACCTAGTCCTCAAATGGGATAAATCCAAAGGGAAACATTCTAACTTTCAACAATTATGGATCAACCCATACATAATTCATGAAAAAATTGTTTCTAGAACATTCAAACTTAAAACTTTGAAACGAAAGGTTGAGGAAATCCTTGTTAATGGATAAATTCTCAAGAAGTACTTTTCCTTATCACCTGAGGTGATGTAGACCTGTACATAATAGGTTTTTCTTCACAGATGTTTATTTTAAAATTTTCAATTTCAATTTCCTTATAATTCATATTTGTACAATTGTATTTTTAATTTCCTTATGCTTTTGAATAAATTCTAGATTCATTATCTTTCCTTACCTACTATTCAGAACTCTTGTTCCAATATACATGCTACAAACAAAATGATCTCTATTGTAAGAATCTAGGATCCATCCTCCAATAAGACTGTTCTAAAAAATGATGTAAGCCAAATAATACACCACGTATAATTTCAAGTGGAAAAGGAATGCCAGGTTCGAACAATGAAAAAAAGGATTGAACAAATATTTCCAACCCTAGTAAAGTTCTCAATTTATGCATTAGACAAACAAAACACAAAGTCAGATGTAAAATGTGATCTCCTCTCTACAATGGTGTTACTCTCACGATGATTTCAATGCCTACACACAAACACGGTATTAATCTATAGCTACCCTTTCATGTATTATCTATGAACTTCATTCACTTAACATCAAAATAATAACCCAACCATAACTTCAAGAGGAAGACCCATGAGAATCATGATTTTTGACTGGGCTAGCATATCTAATGTTGGATTACTGAGAAGTGGGGGTGAATCAGTAATAGAGAAATTTAATCCTTTCTACCCAAAGTATATAAGTGTTATTTGTCTTTATGATCAATTTACCAATGATATTCAATCATGTGCAGAATAAATAAACCATGAACAATGGGTAATCACACACATACACAATACATCGATATTTTACGTTGAAACCCAATGCGGGAAAAAACCATGAATTTTTTTTTCTTATATGTCTTTAAGAATTATATTCATTGGAAGCACCAACTTCCTTTTGTTATTGGACTAATCAGTAGGTGCGGACACTAACATATCTCCCTAGATCGACCTGGATCTAGAACAAAATAGGACAGGACATGACTCTTTCCCTAAGTTATGACCATTGAAATAACTAGTAAGGAGGAACAAGTGACATACCCTTGTATCGCTTCCTAGGTTCTCTGTTACTCCTGCTTCGCTCCGGTGCTCTCGTGAGGTCAAGACTAAGACAACACAAACCAACCAAAGTGAAGATAGCAAAATGTATTCAATCGTCAACTTATGTGTATGATCAAGGAATTACACAATAAAGTAAAAATGACTTTATGGGAAAAGAACATGTCAGTGTATCATATTAATCAAAAGTAGAAGATACAACCTGATCACCTTGATGTTGCAAGCTTCCTTTCGGTGACTCTTGGTTCCAACACACACACTTGCTCGATCCTTGCATAAAGAAAATCCAATTCCTCTTGATAGACTTGCTAGAGTCTCCAAGCTCCTCTTCAAGCTGGGTTCTTCACACAATTTCTTCACCAATTCTCCAATTAATCTTGCTTAACCTTTTCCATGAGAATCCTATCAATATATAGGAGAGGATGAGATGGTTACATGGATAAGAATGATCCCACCAAATTAGGGAAACCAGTAAAATGATAACCATTCGAATGCCAACCCATTCTCTAGAAGATTCTTTTCTAGAACCATCGAGACTTCATCTTTTTCCAAGCTTGAGAACAATTTCGCACCCTAGATATATAGCAGAGTGTGAGAAGTTCCCACCCTAGCTAAAGGTAGCCTGCAAGAATGGGTCATTCTCGCACCCTAGGCTATAAGCAACCTGTGAACTCTCTTCAAAAATATGTTTTCTGGGAAGAGATGAATGTCACTTTTCTCAGGAGAAAGTTCTTGTTGGGAGCCTGAGTACACCATCCTCAATATACCATCAAGATGACCAAAATCATGGGTAACAGAATGCCCCCCAAAGTATGAGGTTGGAATCAGTGACAGTCGAAATACTTTGTAAACTGCGTGTGTGTGTCGGAAACCAGGAGCGCACCTAATTGGAAACCTACGGACAACCAAGCATCTGCAAAATATCATACTAGTTCTGAGGTAGGCATTCCCATACTCAGATCACAAATGGATGACATTATAAGCACAGGTCATGGCCACCAATCATACACTGTGGATCCATGTCGTCAAAATATTGCATAGGCACCAGGAATACACTATGGATCTATGCAAGAAAATTCAAATTGAGATGACATAGCCACGAGACATACAAAGTGGATTTATGTGTCACAAATTATACATATTCCGTCACAACCTGGAAAAAAGATATGAGATCCAGGGTCTTCAATCCCGTTGCCCGAAAGTACCAATCTAACCATGTGATTACATGTGTTGAAGTCGAACATTGTAGAAACCACTTGATTATCGATCATTGATGAAACCATTAACAAGTGCAAGGGAAATCACCATTAATGTCAATGACTCTCAAGGTACACTAGTACAATCCATCGAATGTGAATGAATGAGTTGAGGTCGAACATCCGAAGAAATCTTTCGATCAGGGGTCAATGATGTAAAACCATTGTCGAAAGCGAGGAAACATGCCATTGAGGTATGCAAGTTCCAAGGTACCAAAGAATTTCTAAGTCTTGTTTCCGGATAATGAGCTGGAGTCGACGGAACAAAACTCGTCACAAGAGGGCCTTGATGTATCCCCCATCAATGACACGAAATAAGTAACAGATTTTGAAGGTGAAACAGAGCATGATGTAAGTTGGACTAGACACAGGGAAGGCCGACATGGAGAGAATGGACAACTGCAGATGGCTGACTCAATAGAGGTTTCATATGAACTTCTCTTGAACATATGAATGACACGACCAAGGTTTTGGCAGCATTGACTCAGAGACGACACAGGGTATGACCTTGTAGCAAATCGAATGAGAGACAAATGGATATCCCAAACTGGCTTCAAATAATGAATAGGGGGTTTCATGTTCAAGAGCGACACTTACTGCCAATCAATATAAATATGAAAACACATCCCTTTCCCAAATTTTCCCCCACCATTTCTGGCAAGTACCTCTTTATTTTTACACAAGCTTGAGGAGGATAACATATGCTTGTTGATGTAAGCTCATCATTTAGATGATTCCTTCGGAGTATGTTTAACGAACCCTAGGAAGGAGTGGCTCGGTCCCATTACAGATCTGTCGATGTTTGTTTAACTAGTCCAAAGATAGAAAACTCGAAGGTTTTTCATGATTATAGAGTCTGGAAAAACACTTGAAAGAGAACTCTCTCAGTTCCTTTTTCGTAAAATAGTCTAATGAGACCAAAAAAGAGATAAATTATCACCCAACAGATGCTTTCTTCAAATACTTTAACGAGCGTGAAAATAGGAAGGTCGCTCGGCAATCTTTTCTTGTTTAGAGAGTCTGAAAAGAGCTTAAAGAGGACTCCAAGGGGGTTCATTTTTCATGTAACCTTGTTGAGCTCGAAAAAGTGATAAAAGTGTGCTCAATCGCGTTCTCATGTATTTTCGAGCGTGAGAACGGACAAATACCAAGCTCGAGGTTTTGTACAAAAACCATAAAAAACAGTCAAAACATGCGATGAAAAAGAGAAAAAATATCCGTGTCCCTGTGCATGAACATTGAAGTCACCATGTCTACAAAAGTCACACTCACAAGGGTATTAGGCATTAGGTTTTAAGAAATAAAACAATTATAAAATCCAATAACAAATGGAAAAAGTAAATATAAAGGGGTAAAAGTTCTTTTTACCATAGTCATTTTAATTTTACCAATATTTGAGTCCAAAACCCCTCTTTTGACCTCGAATTTCGGCGTTCGATTGTGGGAGGTACGAGCATCCATTCATTGAACCATCTCTGACAGTGAGGTAAGATCCTTGTCCTCTATCTTTTCATGGTTCAATTTTGCATTTTCATTGGTAAAAATCATGTTTTTGAGTTTGTTTTGGGGGTTAAAGTTGCGCTTAGCCATTCTCGCAGGCTAGCCACACGGGTCCTGCGAGAATGCCTCATTCTCGCAGGTGGCCCCAAAGGCACCTGCGAGAACCTCGCATTGTGCCTAAAGGGCACCTGTGAGAACCGCAAAGTGGATTTTTTTTTTTTGAAGTTTGCTCAATGAAAAAGTTACCAAACGTTGAATAGAGTTGATGATCTTCTTCGTATGCTTCTTGTGCAGGTATTTGGCTATCACCATGGTTCTGGAATGGCGTGAAAGAGAGCATGAAGAAGATGATTCTATTGTTGGGAATCATCCAGCCACCATTGCCGCTTTGCGAGACTGTGTTCTCCTGAAATTCTTTTGTATCTTGGGTATGAGGACCCAAGTCAGGTTACTAGAGTACCTTGTGCATATGTAGGACCCAGACCAACAAGTATTCAATGTAAGGGTCCACACATTGTCCTTGGATATCGAGGACATTTACTTCTTGAAAGGACTGTCATGGCATGGGTACCACGCGAGCCTGACTGGTAGCAGAGGTGGTGGGTTGCCTATGAGTGAGTACTGTCGTTTGCACTGTGTTCCAGAGGCAGAAAGGAGCAAAGGGAAAGTAGCCATTTGGGGAGTGAGGGATTTGACCTTTCGCACTATTTTGTTCACCATTGCTCGTATGGATGGGAGCGCTTCTCCTCACATGGCTCTCCAGAGCTACTTTTAGTATGCCATAGAGTGTAGTGAGCCTCGGGTTTTTAACTGGGCAGACGCAATGCTTCGTAGTATGAGGAGGCAGTTGACCAAATGCAGGCGAGGCAACCTGAAGTAGTTCAGGTACGGATCTTTGTTGGTGTCCTTCTTTCTTGAGAGGGTTCCCTTGTTGAGGTTGCAAGTTAAGTGAGGTTTACCAACTCAAACAGATCCAAGAATGCTGAGGTGGTATCATCTCATGGTCTGGCACGTAGCTGGACCAATTATTAAATACAATGATGCCTTCTTCGAATGGTTGCGACCACGGATGTTGATGGTCGATGATTATGCCTATGCCGGGTTGGACTTCTGAAGAGATCCGGACTTGGTCCTGCCTAAGGGCGCTCAGTGGGGGGATCTTGGTAAGAAGTACACATTTTTTTCTTTTTAAATGTTTTTGTGAATTTTATCATATGCAAATGTTTTTTATGTTCGTCCAAGGTCTAATTTCAATATTCTTTTTTGATTACACAAACGTGGGGCCTTACCAACCACCTGGTACTTCTTCTATTCAATGACAAGGAGAGGTGGCTCAAGTGCCATGATGGGATGTCGAAGATTATGAAGCAGTGGAACAAAACCTGGAGGGTTTGACAGCAGACAGTCCAGACATGCCCCTTGGAGAGGTTCCACAACGTTATCAGCGTCATACAGTAGGAGTGTTAGAGTCCATCGACAGACATCTTCGTAGGGTTGCTTGGGCAGTCATGTGTTATCGTGAACGTCATCCATGACGTCACTTTGTAGAAGCTATGAGCTTCAAATTTTGAAATTTTAGTCCTCGGACAAAACTTTTTGTAAAAAACTTTTTGATCGTTATATATACATACGGATTCTACCGATTTATCTTGTGTTGCTTGAAAATTGATATGATTGATTTATAAATGACCCAAATGTCTGTCTAATACATAGTTAGCTAATGCATCAGTTAATGTATTTAGATGTCTAGGAATATGTTGATATTCAATATAATCAAAATAACGTTCCAAGAGGTGAATTCGCAAATACACCCGTAACAAAGTAGGACTTTGAATAGTATAGACATTACTTAACTGTAGTACTACGAGCTGCGAATCGAGTCACACAACCAAGTGACGGATACCGAGCGAGATAGCAGAACTATACTCTGCAATATTGTTGGTCGTACGACCGAGGCACACACCTCATAAAGAGACAAGTTTGTTTGTAGGGGTATAAATTGCCCATGCAGCGGAAGCAAGGTTCTGAGTACTACGGCTAGCGCCATCAGCGAAGCCAATGTAGGGTAGCGAAGACTTTGACATCTGGAAATCAAACACAACGTCACATAAGGGCAGAGACCAGATAACGACAAAAGCAAACTACAGTAACACACAAGAAGTATGATACAATAAAAATATAGGTACTCGTGCACAGGTAATCTTATGCATAGTACTTCTTCAAGTACAACCCATTTATGGGTTCACTCAAAGGGATACCATCGTAATCTACTAACTTGTAAGCCCCTTTTTCCAAAACTCATCTAACGATATAAGGACCTCGCCACATGGCTTTGAATTTTCCAGCTCTTAGCACATCTCGATCTTGTTCGTAGAGGAGAACCAGATCTCCTTCGGAGAAAACGCGAGGCTTGACATGTTTGTCGTATTGGGCCTTGACACATTTTTTATGGGCTTCTATGACTAGGGTAGCATCACGTCAAGTTTCGTCTAATCGCATAAGATACAATAGACGTTCTTCCTCGGCAAAAGTGTTTGGTAGGAGTTCAACAACTAGTTTTAAAGAGGGTATCTCGCATTCGATCGGGAGAATGGCCTCCAAACCATAGACTAACCGAAAAGGTGTAAACCCAATAGTGGACTTGACGGATGTCCGGTAAGCCCACAATGCCGAAAACAACATTATGTGCCAACTTGTTTTGTGAATCCCTATCATTCATCGAAGCATGGTTATGAGAACTTTGTTAATTGCTTCGACTTGGCCGTTGGCTTGTGGATAATAGGGCGTTGAGTTTTCATGGCGAAGACCCAACTTTTCAGTGAGTTCAGACATCATGAAGTTTCTAAAGTGGCTACCGTGATCAGTGACGATAGCCTGAGGAACACCAAAACGAGCTATGATGTGATTAAAAATGAATAACACTGCGGTCTTTCTAGTATTGTCAAATGTCGGCATCGCCTCGGCCCATTTCGTAAAGTAATCTACGACTACAATAATGTATCCATGCCCCCCGGCGGAGTGGGGGTGACATGTCATGAAATCAATGCCCCATTTTGAAAAGGGACCAATGGAGACCATAGGGTGAAGAGGAGTGGGATGTGACCGTATCTTATGATTATAGGTCTGGAAAGCATGGCATTTTTGGACGGCGATTATGCAGTCGTTAAATAAAAAAGGCCAAAAATACCCTACTCGTAAGATCTTCTGGGCAGTAGCATACCCAGACATATGACCACCACAGGCTCTAGAATGGAATTCATTTAGGGCTTTCTTGGCTTCGTCGAATGTGAGGCAGCGTTGAAAAACTGAGTCGATCCCACGACGATAAAGAGTATCCCCGAGGATAATATATTGACGGGCTTGGTAGCGTATTCGACGTCGTTCAGTACTAGAAAAATTAGGCTGGAAATTTTGGGTTTGGATATATATGATGATATCTCCATACCAAAGATCGTCAGAACTAATGAGGAAAAGGAATTCATCAGGTAATGAATCAGCTGCTACGTTTTCCATTTTATAGTAGGGAAAGTCGCATATCAGCTTGACAAACACTAAGGATTTCTTGGACTTGGCTCGTTCGAATTCCAAGTCAAACTCTTGGAGTATCACGATCCATTTGGAGTATTTTCCCCCTAGCAATTGACGTGTGAGAATGTGTTGCATAGGGTTGAAGTTAGAAATCACTGTAGTCTTGCGAGAGAGGATATAGTGCCTGAAGCGTTGAACTGCTTGGACGGTTGCCAAGGCTAGTATTTCGACATGTAAATACTTGGTTTCGGTAGGCGTTAGACTTCGACTCAAGTAGTAGATAACATGTTCATTGTGAGAATCATCCTCTTGGACGAGAACCATACCAATGGTGTAATCCGAGGCTGCGATGTAGAGGAAATAATCGCAATTGTAATTCGGGAGGAAGAGAAGCGGAGCACATGTCAGGGCTAGCTTCAAAGCTTCAAAGGCTTTGTTTGCGATGGTATCCCATAGGAACTCAAACCCCTTTTTTAGGAGTCGCAAAAATCCACGAGTTATCTCGGCGTAGTTCGGGATGAAACAATGAAGAAAGTTTGCTTTCCCCTGCAAACTTTGTAACTGGCGAAGTGTAGAAGGAGGAGGGAGATTAAGAATCGCCTCGACCTTTAAAGTATCTACCCTGATCCCTTGATGCGAAACAATAAATCCTAGAAGTCGATCAGATTCCACGCAGAAAACACACTTGTGAGGGTTCAAGCGTATGTGGTAAAACCAACAACAGACGAAAATGGCTCGGAGGTGGATTGGATGATCGACTCGGAGCATAGAATGAGTGGGTAAGTCATCCAGATATGGTTGCACGATGTGCTTGATATCATGGAAGGCATAAGACATAGCGCGTTGAAAAGTGGCGCCAGCATTCTTGAGACCGAAAGGGAGTTTCCGATAGGCAAAAGTGCCCCAAGGACAAATAAAAGCAGTCTTATGTTGATCCTCGGGAACAATGTTGATCTGATTATATCCGGAGAAACCATCCATCAGAGAGAATATTTCGCTTCCGGTGCAATCGTTGACAATCTGATCGACGAAGGGGGTAGGAAAGTTGTCCTTAGGACAAGCTTTGTCGATATCCCTATAATCAACGCATACGTGGATGGTGCTTGGTTTCTTGTCAATCGGGACAAGATTGGAAACCCAGTCAGTGAGGACAACTGGGTAAATAAAGCCGACTTTGAGAAGTTTCTTGACTTCAAGCTTGATAGCAGCCGCTTTACGTGGGTGAACTGGACAAAGGCATTGTCGGACGGGTTTAGCGTTGGGGTATGTCTTGATCTCATGTATCACAATGTCGGGATCGATACCCGTCATTTTTTCGTAGCTCCAGGCGAAGACATCACTAAACTCTTTGAAAAGTGTCGTGTAGGTGACGATTTCATCGGGGGAACACGAAGCTTCGATATGCACATTTTCGACAATTCCAGGTTTGATGGATATGTCGAGGGGAATAGTGGGTGAGATATTGCTTAAGTTCCCTTTGGAAAAAACATCGTGTGTGGACTCGGGAACGGTTGAAATGATGACAACGGTTAATGGGGTCGAGATCCGTTGGTAGTTCTCGATGGTATGTTGCTCCAGAAAGAGGACGGAACGGTGATGTCCATCGTCCCAAGGGGTGTCTTCCATGACAAACATGATCATCTCGTCTGTAGGAAAAATGACACGGAAAGGATCTAGAGATAACTCACCAAGAGAGGGGGTAGGAGGGGTTTTCGATTGAATGACCTGATAGGCGGATTCGATCGGACTTAACGACATTTCGTCACCGTAGAGAAGATGATTGCCAAGGTCAGGTACTATCCATGGGTCGTGAGACGTAGGAGTTCTGTGAATCGAGGTGGAGATCATGTTGATTGAAGCAACGGACGAGCGTGGAACATTGGGCAATGGGATGGGGAAAGTACCCATTAACGAAGAGTCTTTGAGAAGACCTACACCGACGATCGCGTAACCCGGTGGGGTTTTAGCATTGAATGGTACGTTGCCAGTGTGGGTATCCGAGTTAAAGAAGGCTAATTGGTCGACGATGACTACTTTTCCTTGATGTGGGAAACGTACAACATGAAAAAGAGTCGACACAAATGCGCGCATGGAATCGATCTACCTACGACCAAGCAAAAGATTATAATCGAGAGGAGCGTCGAAAACTTCCACTTTGACTTGGACCATTTTACCTTCTAGCGTGATTGGCAACGAAGGAAGGACACCATAGGGCTTAAAAATGGAGCCATTGAAGGCTTTGAGAGTGTTCTGGGATTCAGTCAAAGAGGGAGAGCCAATGGCTTTCCAGCAGGTAAGAGACATGACACACGTCGAGGCACCCTCGTCGATAACGGTTCGACAAATGTTTTTGTCAGAGACAATCACTTGGATTTGGAATGCGAGTTGAGGGGGTAACCTTGGAATGTGATCTTCCAAGTCAAAAATTGTTAAATTTGTGTCCGTCGGGTCGATTCCACCGATAGCTTTCAACAGTGCCTTCCGTTGTGTGGGACAACTTTGAAGGACTTTGAGGGTTGGCATCGCAGAAGGTGCTTGGGCCAGATCTTCAACAATGTTGTAGTTCTGGGTAGCACGAGCATGAGGATTGAAAGTCGATTTCTGAATGACGCCCTTTGGAGGGGGTCGAAGAACTGTTTCAAGGCTTGATCGTTCGAGATGAATAGGACCGTTGGTAGGTGGAGTCGCGGGAGAGGGTTGTACCAATGAAGGAGGTGGATCATCAACCTTCTCTTTAGAGGGAGAATAATCTTTGTCTCGAGTGGTGAGTACAATGTCATTCTTCTTTGAATCGCCAGTGCACATCAATACATAGGACGTAGTAGAAGGGGAAGGTTGGTCATGAATGACCAATTGGTCTTGTTGTTGAGAGGGGAAGGGTTGGGACAAAACGACCGGAGCAGGTGGTTTCGGGACTCCTTGAAGGAACTTAGTGACCTCGGCGCGTCGTGGACAATCCTTCTTGTAGTGATCATCACCACAGATAAGACAAGGGTATCGAGGTTTGCGCTTATCCCTGTCGTCAACAAGTGGATTTTTGGTTTTCTCTGCTTGCAAAGTATTTTTGTCCTCCTTATTCTTACCTTTTTCTTTTCTGGATTTGTTTTTACTGGCTGGGGTAGATTGAACTGCATTTACCTCGGAAGTCTTGTCGGTGGGAGGGGTAGGAGACAGAGCATTTTGAACATTAGAAGAAGCAGGTTTGGGGTTGGTGCTTGAGGTGGAATGTGGTTGGGTGTGGAAAGTGCCAATCACATTGTCAGTTGCGTGAGAGGCAACTGGAGTAGTTGAAGTGGAGAAAGTGGAAGGACGAGGTGCATCAGGGAGAAAGTCATAAAGAGTACCCATTTGTGAGTAAACGAGGTCAAGATATTGAGCACGACTTATGGCTTGTTCTTTTGTGACAACTCCACCCATGGCGATGTCACGTGCGATGTCATTCACAAATGATTTTGTGAATCACTCTGCCAACAACTGATCGGGAAGTTCGAGTTTGATGAGACGTCGTCTCCTTCTCCATTCATGAATGTAATCAGATATATGAGTGGCTTTAGATTGTTTAAAAGAACTCAAAATCTCAGTCCCTGTTTTGTAACGGATCGGTAACTGGTAGTGGGTGAGGAAGGCCATAGCTAGGGTGTTGAAGTTGGCAAAAAAACCTCGTGGTAATTCTATATACCACTTCGTAGCAGAACCCGTGAGAGTCCTTTGAAAAAGACGTAAACGAATAGAGTCATCCATCAAAGAGTTGGATGAGCACCAGAGGTGAAAAGTCATGACGTGATTATTCAGGTCCTCTCCTGCTTTGCCATCGAATTTAGGGATGTTCAATGGTAGCTTGGCTGGTATAGCGGGCCATTGGGGAGAGTGACGAATTGGATCATTTAAAATCCTTGACAGATCTGGGAGATCCAAAGTGGCCAAGAAAGGTAACTGTCGATTCACATGCGGGTACTGGTGGCTTTAGGGAGGGGGCCCCGTCGGCAAACCAGTGGGACCATAAGAAGTTTGCATATAATGTGAAGACCCAGGCAGATTCGGTGGTTGTTGTGGAGGAAAGTAACTCATGGGATTGTATCCTTGAATAGGGACATGAGTTTGAGCATTTGAGCCCCAAATAGGATTGGACATACCTGGATATGGTTGGCCTATACTAGGGGGTATAAAGGATGCAGCTGGAAGCTGTTGCCCCCCAGTCGATTGAGGATTATGTTGTATTAGATGATTCTAATACTATTCCATGGATGGAGGCATGTTTTGTCCGTAGGGTGGGGTCAGTGGGGGTCGTCCTCCAATCGGCGGTTGTGTTCCAATTGGGGGCAGTGTTCTAGTTGGGGGTAGTGTTCCAATTGGGATTTTCGTTCCAATAGGAATTTTCCCGACAAGGGGGGGTTGAGTCAAACCTTCGTGGTGAATTTGTCCACCAATAGGAATCTGGTAATTTGGTGTGAATGATAGAATAGTGCCACTAGGATTAATGCTGCCAATAGAGGACGAGAAAGGTCCTCTGAAAGGGGGTTGAGGGAGCGTTAGAATAAAGTTGGGAGGAGAGTGCCCAGAAGAAGAGGGACCACCAGGAGTTCCAGATGGGGTTTGTGCAGGAGTGGAAATAGAAGCATTCAATGCACGGTATGCGGGTGGAAGTGTCGAGGTGACACTGGGCGAGAGAGGTGTGCTAATGGGGGCTTGACTAGTTGTCATAATCCCAGTGTCAATACTCGTAGTATCTGTGTAATGGACCATTTCTATAGGGACGGTCAAGATGTGTTCAGAACGTGGAGCATCTGTACCAAGAAAGTAATAAGCAGTAGTAAAAGGTACTGCGTCTGGGTTAGAGGTTTCGGGGAACACAGGTGAGACGGTGATTTAAACGCCTGAACCTGCACCAAAAAGGTCCCGTCTAAAAACACCAGTAGACCAAAATGGATCCTGGCCCTCAATTCTTGGAAAGGGTCCAATCGGTGATCCAAAAGACACAACAAATAAATCTCCGAAATAATTCACTCGCATAATACGTCTCTCAGAATTGGGGTGAAGTCGAAATTCCTCTCGAATATTGGTAATTCGGAAAAGTTCTAGAGAGTCAGTTCTTTCCACTTGTGGAGTGGTGACGTCTTGTACTTCACTATGTTGAGGAGAGCCCTCAAGTGAACTTGTAGGAAGGGGTTGAGAACCTTCCAGATGCTCTGGCGATAAACCCTGCATTCTACGTGAACGACGTGGATGATCTATTGTGAACGAATTAAAAAACTGGCGAAGAGAATCCTGAGTTCAACTTGGGCAAACAAACAACACGTGCTAGTAAACAAAATCTAGGAAACAATACCAAGCAAACAAGACCTTCTAATTTCGAAGTCACTAGTTGGTGATAAAATCCAACGTCGCAACAACAAGACGAGAAGGGGTTGGGCTAAGGTGGAAAAGTTATGCTGACGACCTGCTTAATGGACTTACACCCTGATGCAAGCTCCCACACATAATCGTGGGTATACCCTCCAAGGATCCCAAGTGAGTTTGGCCAATGTCGATTCCAGGTACCGTGAAGACTTGCCCCTTCACAGTCACCTTGTGTAAGACCCTAAGAAGATAGGCCACTAAGGTTACCACTGATAATAACAAATCCTGGGGGGACAGTCGATAGTTCGATCCACATGCAAGGGTAGGGTATCTAGCCCGAAATCAACTCGAGAGGCTTCCACTCATCATTGTGGGTATACGTCCAAGTGACCCCTGTAATACATGCAATCTCTACACCGATATCAACAAAGCAGGGTGAATAACTTTGTCAATATCAATGCGACCTCGAGTTTGACCCTTGTGTGAGAAGGGCTTCCCAGGAAAAAATGTTGTAAATGGAATTTGACACTCCTTAACACAATATTCTATTGTGTGTTTTGTGCTTTGGGGAGTGCATCTCTCTGCCTATTCCAAAGCATTATCCTAGCTAAATGTTGGTGTAATAGAGCCCTAGAAAAGAGTTACTAGTTAAATTTGAAAATTGCGCAAGGTTATTAAGGGTTGTTGTTACTCAAAAGACATGGAGATGAAACTGATGTTCTGTGAGATTCTGACCCAACAATGCATAGTTAGGACTGAAAAATATATTTTTTCGTTCAATGAATCCTATGTATGGGAGGGAAAGAGAAGTGTTTCAGAGCAATATTGAACTACGATACACAAATTTCTTTAAAATGCAATCTCAACAAATCACGCAATAATGACAATCCTCTATTGGTTATTTTTCAATGATTTCAACAATTGATTTTCAAAAAATGAAAATGCTTTTGAAAGAAAAAAAAAATACTTTTCAAAAAGGATCTACACCATGATGGTGAAAGTGAAGAAAACCAATAATTAATGAACAAGCAATAAACAAGAACCCAAACCAATCTTTCAATGGAAACAAAAATGACAAGCAGACAAAACCAGTCTTTTCAATTGCATGAGAACATTAATCTTCCAAATAATGAGCAAATGAGAAAGACAAAGAATCCCAACTTTCAAACCAATCACCGGCTCTTAACCAAACAAGCACTCTGATTCCAGGATCAAAGAGTATATCCTTGCCAAGAAAAGTCAAGAGATGAGTGTTGGAAAAAGATGGACAAGAAGAGCCTTTGATTTTCGAAGACTGATCGTGCACAAAATCCGAAGATAAGAAAACATCAACCAATGGTCCAAAAAGTTCTTTTCAGACACCTATAATGATCTGGGCAGCTCAACATGCAAAAATCTTAAATCCAAAAATTTTAAAAGAGGGTTCGCAAGCTATCAGTGTTGCACAGTGCGAGAATAGGTCATTCTCACAGGCTAGCTTTGAGCAGAGTGTGGGAACCTCGCACTGGACTTAAAAGCAGAGTGTGAACTCAAGGGATTCTCGCAGGCCACTGTGGGGTTCAGTGTGAGAATGCCTGAAACTAGGAAAATTTTTGGAAAAAGACAAAAAATTTGAAGGGACTTCTGGACCCAGAGGGTCTATCAGGGTGTCCTGAAGACTCAGAGATTGATAGAAATGGAGAAGGGTAAGGCAAGAGCAAATGGCCAAGGAAAAACACCAAAAACCACAAAAAAATGGGTTGCATCCCTAATGGAGTCACCAATTTTGTTATCGGACTAATCGGTAGGTGAAGACACTAACAGATCTCCCTAGATCCACCTGGATCTAGAACAAAATAGGACAGGACATGACTCTTTCCCTAAGTTACGACCATTGAAATAACTAGTAAGGAGGAACAAGTGACATACCCTTGTATCGCTTCCTAGGGTCTCTGTTGCTCCTGCTTCGCTTCGGTGCTCTCGTGAGGTCAAGACCAAGACAACATAAACCAACCAAAGTGAAGATAGCAAAATGTATTCAATCGTCAACTTATGTGTATGATTAAGGAATTACACAATAAAGTAAGAATGACTTTATGGGAAAAGGACATGCCATTGTATCATATTAATCGAAAGTAGAAGACACAACCTGATCGCCTTGATGTCACAATCTTCCTTTTGGTGACTCTTGGTTCCAACACACACACTTGCTTGATCCTTGCATGAAGAAGATCCAATTCCTCTTGATAGACTTGCTAGAGTCTCCAAGATCCTGTTCAAGCTGGGTTCTTCACACAATTTCTTCACCAATTCTCCAATTAATCTTGCTTAACCTTTTTCATGATAATCCTATCAATATATAGGAGAGGATGAGATGGTTACATGGATAAGAATGATCCCACCAAATCAGGGAAACCAGTAAAATGATAACCATTCGAATGCCAACCCATTCTCTAGAAGATTCTTTTCTAGAACCATCGAGATTTCATCTTTTTCCAAGATTGAGAACAAGTTCGCACCCTAGATATATAGCACAGTGTGAGAAGTTCGCACCCTGCGAGAATGGGTCATTCTCACACCCTAGGCTATAAGCAACCTGCGAACTCTCTTCAAAAATATGTTTTCTGGGAAGAGATGAATGTCACTTTTCTTAGGAGAAAGTTCTTGTTGGGAGCCTGAGTACACCATCCTCAATACACCATCAAGATGACCAAAATCATGGGTAACACCTTTGTTTTCTAGCTGCAACTAGAAGGAGGCTTCAACCCCCTATTTTCAGACTACAACCCGAGGGAAGCTCCAAATCCATAATTCTCTGGCTACATCCAGAAGGAGACTACAACCTTCTATGTTCTTCAACTACAATTAGAAGGTGGCTACAATCACCTATCCTTTCCTTATCCTTCCTCCCTATCATTAAATGCAAAATAGATGATGAAACCACTACCACACTGTCCTTGTGAGATATACCACTGCAAACTTGTACCAATCTTTGCCAACAACCTATAACCAACATGTGACATTGTTCTATAACCAAACTGTACATGTAATCAGTCTGTACCAACAAAACCAAATAGGTAAATGACTTGTCTGTGTTGTAGCTCGCGTATGTATGTGCCCTTTCTTTACTATAGCCCGCATATGCATGCAACCTTTCTATACTGCAATCTGCATAAACCTTGAGGAAACTAGGTTTTTCACATTTTCCTAAACTTCAAATACTTTTTTGCCTCTATCAAATCAACCTGCAACCTATCACTATGTCTTATCTATAGTTGTGCCTTGTGCATACGTCATCTTATATATCCCTCAACCAAGTGCATCTATGTCTCTCTAGTCATATGACATACAAGTGTGTACAATCATGAACAAGTGTAATAATCCTCACATGGACTAGACATAAAACCCTTATTGATATGCAATCTCACACCATACAAACAACTTCACAACCAAAAACATCAACCATGTACAAAGAAATACAAACAATGTCTCAACACTTGAACCAACAAGATGAACCAATGAATATTACCAACATACTAGTGTTGTATTTCTGTAGATCTAGCTCATACCATAAGTGTCATACAATCAACATCCTCTCTAGGGAAAATCCTCAAACTCCCATAACCATATCTCATGAAGACAACAATATCCAACTACACATAAGAATATGACATGCATTTTGAATCTGTAGATAGATCTGATGTACCTGATCACTGTAGACCTTCTTGGGAGCTTGCTTTCATACTCTAGAGACCTGGAATCTTCATATCCTCAAGTTTTCATGGTTTTTCCCAACTATACACTCCCTATTATACTACCATTCTGCGTACGTACACACCCTTCTCCACTACAACCCACATACACCTAAAAAACTAGGGTTTTTTCAGTATTTCTACAATTCTGAAACTTTCACCGTCAACCCTTCGTGCTACCTCAGAGTTATGTAACTTCAAATGTATTAATGAGTACATACAATAAACCTTACATAATAATAAATACTCAATGTGCTCAATAGGTTCTAATAGGAGAGCCTTACTCTCTTATTTATACTTTCATGTAGCTTTCTCAAGGGGTTACCTTCTAACCAACTTAACCCAACTTCCTTCTTTTAGGGTTAACCCACTTCTAACCACTTGTCCACTTATTCCACAAATAGTAAACTCTCCACTTCTAGTTGAAACTAATTTATTTTTAATTGTTTTCTTATTGCAACAACTTAACCCATGATTAACTCCTAGTTTCACCCACTTGACTAGTCAATATTTTTCTAGGAGCTTCTAAAATAATTTGACTTCTTTGACATTCTAGATAACTCATGATGGTTCTCCAACTTCACAATTCCATAACTCTCTAACCGTGAGGAGTTATGTAACATTCCACATATCACCGGAAATGGTATGATATGTACTATCCATATAGAATAGTATTACCTAAAAACATATTAATCTTCATACCATTATACATCAAACAAACTTAAGTCCCTTAAACATACTGTTGGGGATATCAGAATCTACTACCAGACTTGCTTCAAGGGTTGACATCAATGACAACCAACCCAATTAATAAAAGATATCCCCCTTTGGAATTGATGGAAACAAACCGATGCAACACTAAAGTCATATTTCTTATGCTCCCCCTGGAAACATGCCTCTGTGCTCTCTCTCCAAGCATCGAATCTTCATCCGTGCATCTGATGAATCTCTCACCCTTTGACATCAATGGAAAAGGAAACTAATTGTCGGGGCTACTCCCCCTATCTGAACTCTTTCTAAAACTGCTCCCCCAAGCTAAACTATCCTCTTTATGTTGATTCCTCATGTTAGGATATTTAGACACTTAGGAGTTAGTTAAGATCCACTTGGTCTAATATGTCGTTAGGTAAAAGTGTGTTTCTTTAGTATGCATTAGTATGCATTTGTAGTTAGGAAATCCAACAGTCGTGATATTTTCCCGACATAGAGTGATCCGACGGTTCATACTCTCCTTGATCTTAACGGCCATTGATCTGTGGATTAACACCTGATTGGTCCATGATCTCTATTTAAAGAGCATGGAGGGTCATTTTCCAATGATTGATTGTGAGAAACTCTCTTGTAAAATCTCTCTGTAATATTTTTTCTTTGCATTAATAAACTGCTCCAAGTGGTCGCGTTGGCTAGGGCCATGGATGTTTCCCCGTAGGGGTTTTACCACATGAAATCATCGGTGTGTTGGTCTTTGATCTGGTTATGTGAGTGGTTACTGAAGGTTTTTGTCCTCTGTTGGAATACTTGTGTTGTCGAACACCTCATGTAAATCTAATACATATAATTGAAGCATTCAAAAGCATTCATTTTGGAGTAGAAATTACTTCGAGTCTCTATTGAAGATACTCAAAATATTCCCTTGGAAGCGGTTTTGTAAATATATTTTAAACTTGTTCTTTTGTACTTGTAACACCCTCGGCCACCTAGGCTAGACCATGCTACACCAAATGACGCTCTGATACCATTTTTTAATGTCCCGAGCCACCCAACAAGGTCTGGCAACACCACCTCAGAAAACTAACATGCTCAAGAGGATATATATATATAATGTAATTTTAACCAGACATAAACATTATGTACATACACATATTCTTGCAGAAGCGACAATAACACATACCAATATTTAACAGATGATTTACATTCTGCTATCACACATCATAATGCAGAAATAACAACAAAAGCATACATGCAGTAATCACAGATAAAATCCATAACTATAACAGCACATAAAAATACACAACATGTAACCAAACTTGGAAATGGTACTTATATTTTAATTGAAGTACACCAACTGCATGCAGACCTTCCATGAACCGCCTAGCCTTAGACCACACTGCTCATCACTCTCAGCAGTGGGTCACCCCCAAGCTGGGACTAAACTCCATCAGGCAAGGGATTCCTAAGCTAGGAAGGGACAACAAGAAGTTTCACATTACAACATGAAGGATTTCCTCCAAGGAGCCACTTACACCCAAAACTCGTAGACCCTCATTCCCCACATGCCTGTCCCACCCCAGGAGTGTACACCTTCACTATCACAAGTCCATCGACTGCTACACCTCCCTTTCCTTGGCCTTCATGTTTTAGGATAAATCCGTAAGTGCGGACACAAACCGATCTCCCTAGATCCACCTGGATCTAGAACAAAGCAAAACAGAATAGGACGCTTTCCTTAAGTTTTAAATATTGAATTTACTAAGAGGCAAGAATCATGGACATACTTTATGATCGCTTCCTATAGTCTTTGTTGCTCCCGCTTCGCTCCAGTGCTCTTGTGCAGACAAAATCAAAACAACACAAACCAACCAAAGTGATAGCGATAGCATAAACTCAATATAAACCTATGTATGTGATCAAGGAATCATACAATAAAACACAACAAGCTTTATAGGAAAGAATCATATTA
>ML809176.1:89921-108971 GCA_009831015.1 Picea engelmannii
AAGAGAGTTACCCACAAGCCTGACAACCTTCCTCTTCAAAACATCCCTTAAGTCAATCATGTAACTACAATAGAAAACTCTCGTAAGGAAAGGGACGACTCAACAATTTACACAATTTCACAAAGGTAAAGGGTTCAACAATGGCAGAATTGACCGATTGCGTGTCTGCTCAGTGCATGAGTGAATCGAGGCAACTGATGGATCACCTCGTCCCCATGTTGAGAGTGAACTCCTCAGGAAAGATGGCCAAAATGGTTCGTGAACCCCCACAACGGTGGAAATTCCCACATAAATCTGCATGCATCCTGGGTGACACTTGGTTTTCCAGGATCACGTCCCTCACCACTTGGAACCTGTTCCTCCTCCCAACGAAACTTAGGATAACTAGGTTTATTTACCCATAATTTAGTAATCTAATAAAATACATTATAATATTCCCTTGGGTTAAGCCCTCAACCTTAGCCCCTTTTCTAGTCTCTCAGCCCCCCTCCCTTACCCATTTTAGTGGAGCTTAGTCCCCTATACTCTCTTTTTTTCGTGGTAGGTCTACATGCATCGATGTTGTTTATATTAATAATATAAATATTTACATGTACAAAATAGGCTTTTGACCTTTAACATCTAGGCTCTTCGGCCTAATAACACATAAGCCTACTAGCTTATAAATACTTGGCTCACCAGCCTACAAAACATGTTACATTCATAATTACAACTGGGGCTCGGCCTTGGGATATTACAATCCCCTCCCCTTATTTTTGTACTATCCTTGGTGCAACTCATTTACACAACATCAACAATATTTCCAAAATCTTCAAAAGGATGTGGGTATTCTGCCCACATATCGTCTTTGTGCTCCCATGTTGCGTCCTCAGGACCGTACTAGGTCCACTAGACCTTTACAAGCCCTGTGGCTCGATTCCGTAGTTACTTTCTTTTCCAGTCCAGTATGCACACTAAATGCACCTAGAAGGCGCTTTCTTGCTCTACCTGAATCACATTCCAATCAATAACATGATTAGCATCATGTATATATTTTTTAAGCAGTGAGACATGAAATACATTATGTATAGACATAAATGCAGGCAATGCAAGCATATAAGCTATTGGACCAATCCTCTCTAGTATTTCAAATGGTCCACAATATCTGGTTGCCAACTTGGAACAGTTTCTTAGCTTCAGGGAACTTTTGTTGGCTTTCACCTTCAAGAAAACATGATCACCCACTTTAAACTCACTGTGGGTTATGCCCTTGTCAGAATAGTTTTTATGCATGTCTTGGGCAGGCTTCAAATTCTGCTTAATCTACAGCATTTGTTCTTCCATTTCCTTGAGAAACTATGGCCCAACCACTTCTCTATCAGTTGGGTTGTCCCAGCTTACTGTAGTGTTGCACCTTATGCCATAAAGTGCCTCAAATGGGCTCATCTTCAGTGATGCTTGATACCCATTGTTGTAGGCAAATTCTACCAAGTGTAGGTAGTCCTCCTATCTGGATGGTTTTTCCATCACATACATCCTTAGCATATCTTCTATCACTTGATTTATTCTTTAAGTTTGTCCATCAGACTCAAGATGATAGGTTGTGTTGAAGTTCAAGTTTGTTTTGAACCCCTTGAATAACCCTCTCCAAAACTTTGAGCTAAATTTTGGGTCTCTGTCAGACACAATTGTCTTGGGATTATTGTGCAATTGTGCTACTTCCCTCATATAAATATCAACAACATTGGTTGCCTTGTGAGTAACCTTCATAGGAATGAAATGGGAAGCTTTAGTAAGCTTGTCCACTACCACCATGATTGCATCATGTTGCTTGCTTGTTCTGGGAAATCCTGTGATGAAATCCATTGTCACCACTTCCCACTTCCACTGAGGAATGGATAATGGATGCAATAATCCAGTTGGGTGTCTATGCTCAACCTTGACCCTTTGACACTCCAAGCATTTAGCTATGTATTCAACAATATTCCTCTTCAACGTTGGCCAATAATATTGGATCTTGACTGCTGAAACTGTTTTTTGATATCCTAGGTGTCCTACATAAGGTACATTGTGCATTTCTTTTAAAATCGCACTCATCAATTCAAGAGAATTGGGTACATAAACTATGTTTCTTTACAAGAGAATTTCATCAATTCCCAATTCATAATTTTAAGCTTTCTGATGCATTTTACTTTGCTGCAATTTTGTTACCAGTTCCATGTACTGCAAATCAACTTTTGCAGTCTCGGAAATTATGCCTTTAACATCCGTCTAATACATGCTAATGGTTGTAGCATGCAGTTCATGCACTCTCATGTTGAGCACATCAACCACCTTGTTCTCCTTTCCTTTGATGTGCTTGATGTAAAAGTCATACTCACAGAGGAATTCCAACCATCTACTATGCCTAACATTCAAAGTAGGCTGATCAAACAGGTATTTCAGACCATTATGGTCTATCCTTGGCTCAAACCTCTTTCCCATGAGGTAGTGCCTCCACTTCTTCAAAGTGTGCACTATGGTTGCCAACTCCAAATCATGAGTGCCATAGAGCCTTTTATACTCTTTCAATTTTTTGGACCTGAAACATATCACAAATCCGTTCTGACTAAGGACTCCACCAAGTCCTTCTTTGCATGCATATGTGCAAACCACGAAATCTTCATCTAGATTTGTAATCTTCAGAATTGGAGAGTTGGTTAGCAACTGCTTCAATTGTTGGAATATATTTTCACATTCTATTGTCCATTGAAACTTATTCCCCTTCCTTTGCAAGGAAGTGATGGGATTAAATATTCTCGAAAACCTTGCAATGAACCTTCTGTAGTAGCCAACTAGAACCATGAAGGATATGACTTATGTCACATTATTAGGTGATGTCCACCTTTTAATGGCCTCAATCTTTTCAGGGTTCACTGTTATCTCTTCTTCAAATATGATATGCCCCAAATAGTGAATTTAGTTTTGATAAAATGGGCACTTGCTCAATTTGGCATACAGTTGATGCTCTCTTAGCACTTGCAACTCCATCCTCAAATGATGCTCATTCTCTTCTTCTGACTTGGAATATACAAGGATGTCATCCAGAAAGACAATGACAAACTTGTCTAAATATTCCCAGAAAACACCATTCATTAAGCACATAAAAACAACTGGTGCATTTGATAACCCAAATGGAACCACTGTGAACTCATAATGAGCATATCTTGTCCTAAAGGTGGTCTTGTTGATGTCTTCATCTCTGATCCTTACTCGATGATATCTTGACCTGAGATCAATCTTTGAGAATATCTTTGCATCCTTCAATTGATCAAAGAGATCATCCATCCTTAGCAAAGGATACTTTTTCTTTATAGTCACATTATTCAACAGTCTGAAATCGATGCACAATATCAATGTCCCATATTTCTTCTTCACGAACAAGACTGGGGCACCCCAAGGTGACACAATTGGGCGTATATACCCCTTCTTCAGAAGCTCTTCAAGCTACATTTGCAACTCCTTCAACTCCAGTTTACTCATTCTGTAAGGATTCTTTGATATTGGAGCTACTCCATGCATCAAATTTATAGAGAAATCAATATCTCTCTTTGGGGGTAGTCCTGGTATCTCCTTGAACACATCTTCAAAATCTCCCAGGACTGCATGATCCTTTGGATTTGGCACCTTGTCCTTAGATGATTCCTCTATATGGTTTACAAATATTTGACAACCCTTCCTGTAACACTTCTTCAGTTGCATTGCTGAGATTTCTCAGACAGTAACTGCCCTAGGAATTCCTTGGACTACTCTCCAATTCCCTTCCTCATCCAAGCAAGTGAATGCCTTGTTATGGCAGTCTAATATGGCATGGTGTTGGTCCAACCAATCCATACCAATTAGGTATTCATATGATCCCAAATGAAATATGTTCAAATATGCCTTGATACTCAGTCCATTCATTTCCACTGGACATGATTTAACCAACTCAACAACTTTCCTCTTGGCTCTTATATCCAGCTGCACCAGCCAAGATTTCTCATGCTTGCTTCTTGGAAAAAAAAATATTTCCACAACTTTAGGATCTATATAGCTATGACTAGCTCTCGAGTCTATTAAAATACTAAAGGCACGGTTATTGATCATACCTTCAACTTCAATCATGTGTGATTGAAACTCAACTTGCTTGTTGTCCAGGGATGCATAGATCCTTGGTACTATTTTTCCCATGTCCTCCATTGTTTCTGCTTGCTAGACATTGTGGACAACTCTCACCTTGTCCTTTCTGTGAGGGAAATATCTATACTTATGATCTTCTTTACAACCCCAACATTGCATAGGTGTCTGACTTGGCCTTTGCCCACCTACTTCAGCCATCTTGGGCTCTCTCAAAACTGGTTGTCTTTGAGGACTATTTATGAAAAATGGTGGCTTGTTTCCCTTCTGTCTCTGTTCCTTTATTGAACTTCTTCGTGTCATCCCAAGTCTTCTGGAAAGTATTCTTTCCTTCTTGTTGATCATATAAGCATTTTTCTCTCCTTATAGTTTCTTCCATAGTCTTGGGATGATCATATTGGATTTTATCACCGATGAAAGACGTCATCCCACTCATGTACCTATGAATCTTCACTGTGTCATCCTTGATGAAGGAGACATACTTCAACATCTCTAAGAATCTCCTTTCATATTCATCAATAGTCATGCTGCCCAATTTTAGTTCAAAGAACTCTTTCATCTTTATGTCATAGTATCTCTTGGTTAAGTACTTCTTTTTAAAATGTCTCTTGAATTCCTTCCATGTTACATTATTCTTTGTGATGTGATGCACTTGCACAAGCTTACAACTGATAGATTGCAATTCTTCCCTCTGCATGAGAGGAATAATTATGCAATTGGAAATATTTCCTCATTCCAAGTAGCCATGTCTCAACATCTTCATCCTTCTGGTGCCCTCCATCAAAAGTAGGAGGTTTTATATTATTCATTTCACCCTTCAGTTCATCTACTTCAAATCTCCTATGCTTTCTAGTAGGATATGGACTTAAACTGTTGTGTGGCCTTCTTTTGGAATGCCTTTGAAAGTGTTGGTGATGTCTGCTACCACTCCTTGATCTTCCTTTCTTCTTAGGGGTCTCGTGACTTCCTGATTTGTTGGAGCCACTCTCCTTATCCAAATTCCTTTCAATTCTTTCCAGGCTCCACATTAACTTCATATTGAAGTCTCCATGTTTTTCCCTGGCTCTCATAAGCCTTTTGTTATCTTCCCGATGAATTTGGACATTTTTTTGCAAATTTTTAATAATTTTCATCATGCCCATGTATTTATTTATTTCTTCTCCATGTCCATTGGAGTTTGTTCCTTCAACTCCCAAATGGACATCCATTCCTCTAGCTTCATTCTCCAGACTTTTGCATCTATTGTCAAGTGTCATTTCTCGATCAGCGGTTGAGATTAACTCCGGTCCTCCGGGCCTTCGGGAGTTCTCCACTTAATGTTAACTGTCACATCTTTCCTCCGGAGTACCAAGTCTCTAGACTTCACGATCTGGCACCACGTGTCTACTGGGGCCAAGTTATCATGGCCTCGATCTAGTTAAATTCTTCTCCAAGGTTTTAACTACTTTATGTATTTATACGACCCCCACTACCCATGATCAAGAAGAGTGGCACGTGGCGAAATACTAGAATCAGACATGTGTCCCATTATGAAAAGTGACATGTGTCACATTCTAATTGGAATTTATATCCTCCAAAGGTTCTTAACTCACTGACACATGGAACACATCCCATGTGTCCACATCATTTCTGGTGACGTCAGTAGGTTACGTCACTTCGAGACTTCCGGCTTCGGAATATTTTACACTTACATTCCTCAAATATCCTGAACTCCAAACTACTTTATCTTCTAGGGTTCACATCGTACAAATGTCAACAATTAAGGTGGTGGCACATGGAATGTCTAAGAAAGGTCCACATCACCACATGTGAATTCACCATGCCATGCCACTTTTGTTCTTCGGCTTCGAGACTTTGGGCTTTGGGACTTTTCACTCTAGCACACTCCAATTCTCCTGAACGTCGAACTCCTGAACAAGTTGATCCTATGACACATGTTCCTTTTGATGGATGATCCAGATCAACTCCAGACTTCGAGACTTCAAGATTTTGTGCCTTGGGACACTTTGTTTCTCTCGAACGTCGAATTTCGAATGTCTGTGAGATCTATAGTTCACAACCACCCATGCACAGATCTGATGGTTGTGAAGGATCTTCTTCCTCCGAACAGATTCTATGACCTAATTTCAAACTTCGCGGCCCAACAAAACGGTTTTTGTGGCTTCTTTATATATTTCCAATCCCTAAGCCGTTATACTTCCTTAGCTTCTGAACATAGTCCCAGTGTTCACACAATTCCTTCTTRGTACCCAAGGATGCTCTGAGGTTCATAATCTATCCCTCTCGATAAAAGTTCACTTTGAGATCTTTGTTTCGTTAACCACTAACATGGCCCCTCCAGGTTCAGTGTCAAAACCATGGCTCTAATACCATATTGTAACACCCTCGRCCACCCAGRTCGRGCCATGCTACACCAAATAACACTCGGATACCATTTTGTAACATCCCCAGCCACCCAACAAGGCCAGGAAATGCCACAATGGAAACATCTTTATGCTCTGATACCATTTTGTAATGTCCCTAGCCACCCAACAACATCGGGCAACGCCACCTCAAAAAACTAACATGCTCGAGAGGATACACACACACACACATATATAATGCAATTTTAACCAGGCATAAACATTATGTACATACACATATTCTTGCGGAAGCGACAATAACACATACCAATATTTAACAGATGATTTACGCTCTGCTATCACACATCATAATGCATAAATAGCAGCAAAAACATACATGCAATAATCATAGACAAAACCCATAACTATAAAAACACATAAAAATACACAACATGTAACCAAACTTGGAAATGGTACTTATTTTTTAATTGAAGTACACCAACTGCGTGCAGACTTTCCATAAACCTCCCAGCCTTATACCGCACTGCTCATCACTCTCAGCAGTGGGCCACCCCCGAGCTGGGACTAAAATCCACCAGGCAAGGGATTCCTAGGCTAGGCAAGGACAATAGGAAGTTGCAGAGTACAACATGAAGGATTTCCTCCAAGGAGCCACTTACACCCACATCTCACGGACCTTGATTCCCCACATGCATGTCCCACCCCAGGAGTGTACACCTTCACTATCACAATTCCATTGGTTGCTACACCTCCCTTTCCTTGGGCTTCAGCAACAAGTCAGATCAGGAATTCTCAGAGCTCTATAGCTACTACTGGACTCCCTCTAGGAGAATTCACTTCATCATCGCACTCTCTCACCTGGAGAGAGTTGCTCACATGAGAACTCACACAGGAAAACTCTCTTCATGAGCACACTCTCTCACCTGGAGAGAGTTACCCACAGGCATGTCAACCTACTTCTTCAAACCAGCCCTTAAGTCAATTAGGTAACCACAATAGCAAACTTCCGTAAGTCAAGGGATGACTCAACAATTTACATAGGCTCACGACGGTAAAGGGTTCAACAATGGCATAATTGACCGACTGCATGTATGCTCAGTGCGTGAGTGAATCGAGGCAACAAATGACTCGCCTCGTCCCCATGCTGAGATGGACTCCTCAGGAAAGATGGCCAGAATGGTTCATGAACCCCCACAATAGTGGAAATTCCCACATAAATCTGTATGCATCCTGGGTGACACTTGGCTCTCCAAGAGCACGTCCCTCACCACTTGGACCATATTCCTCCTCCCAACAGAATTTAGAATAACTGGGTTTATTTACCCAAACTTTAGTAATCTAAGAAAATACATTATAATATTCCCTTGGGTTAAGCCCTCAATCTTGGCCCCTTTTCTAGTCTCTCACCCCCCTCCCTTACCCATCCTAGTGGAGTTTAGTCTCCCATACTCTCTTTTTTTCATGGTAGGTCTACACACAACGATGTTGTTTATATTAATAATATGAATATTTACATGTACAAAACAAGCTTCTGGCCTTTAACATCTAGGCTCTCCGGCCTAATAACACATAAACCTACCAACTTATAAATACTTGGTTCACCAGCCTACAAAACATGTTACATTCATAATTACAACTGAGGCCCAACCTTGGGATATTACAGTACCCACATATTCAACTATGATGTTCCTCTTTGCAACCTCTTCCCATAGAAAGTGATACTTGAATGGAATGTGCTTCATCTTGGAGTGCATCACTGGATTCTTTGAGATATTAATGGTGCTTGTATTATCACAATATATTGGAATGGGCTCATCATACTCAACCCGTGTATCTGTCAAAGTTTGTTTCATCCATAGAACCTATGTACAACATGTTGTTGCTGCAATATACTCTGCTTCGGCTGTAGTTAATGATAATGATAATTGTTTCTTGCTTAGCCAAGATAGCAAACACTCACCCAAGTAGAACACACTCCACTTGTACTTCTTCAGTTATCAATGCAACCTGCCCAATCTGCATCTGTGTAGGAAATACATGATATATAATTTCCTTTTGGATACCATAATCCAAACTCTTTTGTACCCTTAAGATATTTGAATATCCTTTTTACTGCTAGAACATGTGATTCATTTGGTGTTGCTTGAAATCGTGCCACCTATCCAACTGTCTACATTACATCTGGTCTGGATGTTGTCACATAGAGTAAGATGCCAATCATTGACCTATACTACATTTGATATGTAGAATTTATATCATCATATTTACTTAACTTGCAACTAGTTTGCATAAGAGTATTGATTGGTTTGCAATCTTCCATTTTGAACCTCTTTAACATTTCTCTGATATACTTGGTTTGAGAAATAAAAATGCCTTGGTTTCTTTGACATATCTGAAGACCCAATAAGAAGGATAGTTCTGCAAGTAATGACATTTCAAATTCAATTTGCATATCCTTTGTAAATTTCTATCTCAACCTATCATCATCACTTCCAAAAATACTATCATCAACATAAACTTCAATTAATAAAATATTATCTTGAGTTACCTTGATGTAGAGGTTGTTCTCTGCATTTCCCTTTTTGAATCCTTGCTATTGTAAATATCTGTCTATTATGGAATACCATGCTCTGGGAGCCTGTTTGAGACCATACAAGGCCTTCTTCAACCCATAAACACAATTTTCATTCTCTGACAACTGAAATCCTTATGGTTGCTCATTGTAGATCTCTTCTTCTAGATCTCCATTCAAGAAGAATGATTTGACATCCATCCGATACACTTTAATATTCTTGGTGCATGCATAAGCTAGAATCAATTTGATTGCTTCCATTCTGGCAACTGGGGAAAACTTTTCTTTAAAATCGATACCTTCAATGTGAGGATATCCTTTACATACCAATATTTCTTTGTTCCTGGTAACCTGTCCATATTCATTCAATTTGTTTCTAAAGACCCACTTTGTACTAATCACATTCTTGTTCCTTCTCCTTGGAACCAATTCCAAAGTGTCATTCTTTTCTACTTGATCTAGTCTTCATCCATTGCTTCAATCCATAATTCATCCCTGCTGACTTCTTCAAAGCTACTTGGCTCAATTGTATATAATAATGCTAGGTGTTGTTATTCTGGTGAGCTGATTATTCTTCTGGTTTCAACACCTGCATCTTTATTCCCAATAATTTGACATGTTGGATGATTCTTCTGTACTTGTCTGTTGAGCATCTTTGGAGGTGCCTGGAGATCTTTTTGTCCTTCTTCGTCTTCCTCTTCTACTTATTCTTCTCTTACTTCTTCTTCGAAAACTTGTTCCAATGATTCTTTATTTTCTTCCTTTATTTTGCGTCCACCTGTCTCATCAATGGTCACATTGATACTTTCCACTAATTTGTTTAGTCTTAGATTGAAACACTTGTATTCTTTTCTTGAACTTGAGTATCCAACTAGTATTCCTTTATCAACTAGAGAATCAAACTTTCCCATTTCGTCGTCTTCTCTTTTGATGTAGCATTTACTTCCAAAAAATCTATAATTCTTCACATTGGTTGGTCTTCCTTTCCATAGCTCATAAGGAGTTTAATCATTGTTTTTTCTAAGGATTACTCTATTTTGAATATAAACTATTGTATGCACTTCTTGAGCCATGTTATCGCACAGTTTGTAGCTAGGAGCAAAGGCTATAAAGTAGAAGGCCAAACTGGCGTAACAGGGACCTACCCCACCCAATGTCACCACAATGAGGAGGTCCTTTCTATTTAGGGAGGCTAGGCCCAAGGGAGACATCCCTAGCAATCTGGGGTTTGAAAGGGAAAGGCTCAAAGGATTAAGGCTATTTTCCCCTTTCACAGATTACCGCCCAAAAATATAGTCAAATAAAGTATAACCACGGAGAAAGCACCTGCTTGCGAGACAAAACAACAATAAAACTAGTACATGCAATAATGGTTAATACTTCATATATCAGTGACTATCTAAGTTCAATATATGAGCAAATGCAGCAGTAAATATTGACGAAGTCAATGTTTGCAATAATGACAATGGCAATATAATGTTACTTGTCAATAAACACTAGAACAATATAGCATCCAATGAATATAATCAATCCTTGAATCAAATCAATGCATAAAACATCATTCAGTTGCTCACATATAATAGATTATTGCGTCAAGATGAAATATCCTAGGGGTGACGTCAGCCTTTTAGGATTAGTTGTTAGTTAGGGTTTCAAGTTTATAAGGTTTTGAAAGCTTGTTTAGTCACTATCACTTCAATGCTAGAGTCTAAGGATCAGTGCCTAAGGGTTAATGGAGTCAACAAGTGATGGACGCAATAATTGAAGGGCAAGAGTTTTCTAAGGACTAGAGGGTAGGTTTTCAAGGTGCTGCTAAAGCAGGGCCTTGAAAGTGGAAACCCTAAGAGAGAGAGATTCACTTGGTGTTGCAAAGGCAAGGCCTTGTGCTCTCTCCTCTTTCCCAGCAAACGGCTAGCACAATAAGGAAATTTTAACTAAGACAAGAGGTTTTGATGAGGGAGACGTTGCTAAAACAAGGTCTATCAACAAACCCTAGATTGGTACGACCCTAGTGTAGTAAGCCTAGGCTAAGGACGTCTCACTCTTCTTGGCTTCAAAAAGGTACGACTAGCATGAGGAATGAAGAAAACAAGTGTAGCTAAAGCTAGGCTCTATTTTCTCATTCAATGGTTTAAGGTTTCTTTGTTAGGGGACATGAGACAACAACCTACTTGTGTGGTTGTCCCCTAGGGTTTTGATTCAACAATATACAAGTAAAATGCAAGATATTTAAACTACAACCATTCAAAAAGAAGTTTTGCAGGAAAAACACTTACAATTCATGAAGAAATATCCAAGAAAACCCTAGTTGTAACACCTTCCTTTCAAAGAAACACCATAAATGCCAAGAAAAACTCCTCCTTCAAAGTTGTGCCTCATTATTTCAGCCAAAAAAACACCAATAGGGCGCTAAAATTCAGATCTCACAAGAGAGTGAGTTGTGTTATCTTCAAAATGAGGGAAAACATCCTCAATTTATATCATCCAATGACCTTTAATTTAAAAATTAGGTCATTAAAACAGTCGACAAGGCTGACTACTAAAATCATACCATTTTTACATTTAATTGCTAAATAAAAGCCTAAATGAGCAGTAACCAGGACGTCTAGCCCCTCTGAGGGAGACGTTGGCCCTTTTTAGGGCAAAACTCAGCACTAGAAGGCAAACGTTGGCCCTTTCTAGGCCTCCAAACTCTGCCACACGTGTCAAACTGCTCTGTCAAGGTACCACTCACTGGAGGTGACGTCATGGCTCCTAGATGACGTCCTGGGGCATCAAAAAGCACACGTTCCACCTGCAGTGAGTCAATCCCCCTAGGTTGGGCTCAGCCAAGGCGTCCTGGATGAAAACGTCCCCCTTCTTCTCTCGTGCAAAGGCTTGGTCAATCATTGTCATGTATCTACCCCTAATGAGGTCCCAGCAACCATCTGATGGGCTCTTCAGCCCCATGGAGGTCCAAACTGATCATCTCCCCATGTGTACCGGTCCACCTAGTACCTGTCCATCAGGTATGGTCCTGCACATCAAAAACTTCGCCCTCCATGGGGTCATAGTCCTCAGGATCATAGCAATGTCAATCATATTTCATCATTAATTTTATCAAATGCATGCATAAGACCCCTAACATATCATCTAATAGCTCAAAGACATTACACAGACCTATTATACAAAGCTGAAGAAAAGGACAAGGTAACCTATTGGGCCAGCATCCATAAGAAGAGGAAAGTTCCCAAAGGATATCATTCAAGCCATGTAATACAAGGTGGTATGGTCTAAGGATGTCCAGACACAGTGAAAACCAGGGGTGGGTATTATCCATGGGTGCCTTTGTAGGAGGCGAGTTGTACCTGTCATGGATGCAGTTCTTTCCAAGCCCTTTATTTCCTTTATTCTTTTATTTATTTATTGTTTTTTCTTTCTTTTTGCTTCAAGATCTAACTAGAGGACACTGCCTTGGCTTGGTGACCAGAGCTGATAGTGTTACCCATGAGTATTTTCGCAGAAATGATAAGGTTGGCTTGTGATGAGACCCCCTTTCCCTTAGCCATGCAACCAAGGGTCACTGCCTTGGCGTGGTGACCAGCTAATGGCAATGTCATACTACTAGATACCTATGAACATAATGGGCTGGCTCGTGATGAGACCCCCCATCCTCTTGGCTAGGTCTTGTTTTATTGTTTTTCTTCGGGTCCCTCTTGTTTCTTATCGAGAGGCTTTTATTACCTTCTCGGGGATCACTGGGCGAGGCATCTCCAGGTTTTATTTACTATGTCTTTTATCTTTTACCAGCTGTTTTTACCTCCTGGGCCTTTAGCCCCTTCTTCCCACAGGATAAAGTGTAACCCCACAAATAGGTCATCCTAATGTCTGGACTAGGGGAGTGGGATAGATGGATAGGAGACAAGATGTAAAATTATAATATGATGGGAGTAGACGATGGCTCTTCAAAATCCCCCCTGGTGGCTAACCAAGACCTATGGATACAAGCTTACTAGGGCACCCCATTAATCCCCCCAACCATGGTCAAGTGGGTTAGTGTAATATCCAAGCAGTTTGTTAGAAATGTAAGGGACCTGATGCATATATCTAAAAGTTATAATGATCAAACATGACACATACCATGATACCTGGACCAATTACCTCATGGAGCAAGAGTCTTCTCCGATGCAAGTCCAAGCCAAAGGTGATGGATGATGTTGCTGCTGACAGGACAAGTCTGATGAAGAAGAAGAAAGATGGACCCTCCAGGGCCATGCTCAGGTCAATCCTGCTCTCGGTACTCCATGTCTATGACCTGTGGGTCTCGAGACATGATCTTCTAGTTATCCCTAGAAATCGGGGATAACATGCCCAAAACACATCTATTAACTTGGAATCCATCAACATTGTTCTGGCCATTTCTTGTACTTCCCTTTTCTTTCTTTCAACAACTTCTTTTTGTTGAGGTTTCATGGTTATCGAAAACTATCTATTTATACCATGCTCACTGCAAAAGTCCATAAAATCTTTTGATGTAAATTACCCACCAGAAGTCCAGAACTGTTGCAAGTATGTGGATCACTTCTGATGGTGATAATTCTACAATTTGTCTTGTGTCTGCATGAACTGTAATGGCTTATGATTAGTGTGGATGACTATCTCCTTCCCAAGAATGTAATTCCTTCACTCACGGTAGGCTTGCACAATGGAGTACATTTATTTGTCTTAAGTAGGGTACTTACGGATGACATATGATAGTGCATCAATATGATAGGTCATGAGGTGGTTGTGCTAAGTGAGAAATGTGCCCACAGCATAGTCTGAAGCATGTGTCTCAATCTCAAAGGGTTTTTGCAGGTCAGGTAATGAAAGTACTGGGGATGAGCACAAGCTCTACTTCAAATCATCGAACATTTGTTGTTGGGATAAGGCCCACACAAATTTTTCCTTACCACCACCTCTGGTTACTTGGTTGAGGACCCGTATAATATGGGAGGATCCCAACACAAACCTATGATAGAAATTGGCAAGGCATTAGAAGTTGTGAAGCTCAGTGAGTGTGGTTGGTGATGGCCAGTCATGGATGACCTAGATCTGGGTTGGATACAGATGCTCACCATGTTGATCAATGATGTAGCCTAGGTATTGGACCTTGTCCATGCCGAAGGAGTATTTTTCCAAGTTGGCATATAGCTTGTGTTGCCACAGGGTCTGTGGAACATGTTGAATATGTTGTAAGTGTTCTGCCCAAGTATTTCTTTAGATGAGGATGTCATCTAGATACACCATTACAAAATAAATGATGAAAGGTCGCAGGATATCGTCCATCATACTCATGAAAATTTCTGGAGCATTTGTCAAACCAAAGGGCATGACCATTCATTCAAAAAGACCTTCTTTTGACTTGAAGGCAGTCTTCCATACATTTGTCTGCTCTATTGGGACCTGGTGGTAGCCAGAATTCAGATCAATCTTACTGAAGTATTTGGGCCCCTTGAGCTAATCAAGGAGATCGGTGATTCGAGGAATCGGATATCGGTTCTTGAATGTGATTTTATTTAGGGCCTGATAATCAATGCAGAGTCGTCGGGTCTCGTATTTCTTCTGCACCAGCACGATTGGGCTTCCACGAGGCGATGAGCTGGGATGGATGTGCCCCTTGTGGATCATTTCTTGGATCTGTCGTTTGATCTTCTCATTCTCTAACAGAGAGTGAAGGTAGACTGGCCCATTCGGTAGCGGTGCACCAAGGGTCAGATTGATGGGATGCTTTACCTGACAGTGCAGAGGTACCCTGATAGGTGAGGAGAATATATATTTGTATTATTCCATGAACTTATCCACTTACTTCTTCTATGTGGAGAGGTCGGCCACAAAGGCCCTGGATGTAGCTGCAATATTTCTCTCACTCTAAGAGGGAATCACAAAGAAGACAAACTTCCCGGTCTGAGAGATGACCTTTCTACATTGCTTGGAAAAGATCAAGGAAATAGCACTAGGTGAGACTGTCTTGGGTATCCTATATAATTTCTTGTCCAAAGTAATAATAACACTGCAAGGCCTAGACTCATATACATCATGGTGTTTCCATAAATAAGGTTGGCCCAAAAGAACATCACACACCTCAAGAGGATAAACATCACACAATACCTCATCTTTGAAGGGCTTGATGTCGTACGACAGGAAACATCGTTGGCTGACGCGGAGATCACTTCCTTGGCAGAGCCATCCAATGGTGTAGGGATGCGGGTGCGGAATTACCGACAGGGCTAGCCCCTTGATGATCTCTACTGAGATGAGGTTCTCTACTGAGATGAGGTTCTTCTGAATACCACTATCAACGATGAAGTGCAGTGGGATGCCTTTCACCCACATCTATGAATGAAATAGGTGCTCGCCTTCCTCTGGCTCATCTGGTTCACCGGGCTGGATCTTGGTGGTAGTAATGGTGACACTGGATTCCATGTCAATGATCTGTCTCCCCCTTTATGGTTCTGAATCAAAGTTGAAACCTGCATCTGATTCAGAGGCTTTCACCTCAGTCATCGGTGACTATTATGAATGGAAATCAACAGTGTTATGCCATGGGATCTTATGGAAGTCACACCACTTCTTGGTATATTTTTTCGTCGTTCCTGTGTCCTTCTATGCTTGTAGCTTAGACTGGTTGTCCTGAAGCTATACATTTGTCCTATGTCCTATTTTTTGTAGGTTGGGGCTGCCCTTTCCTTGCTTTTGTTGTGAGGGGTTCCCAGGCCCAAATTGTCGCATCTTTTATTTAAGCTTATGCTCGATTTTGACGACATAACGATAGGCCACACCCAAGGACGAGATGTCCAAAAACTCCATTTCAGCCTAGATCTATCTATGCAGACCACCACAATCCTTGAGCACTAGATGTCGCTCAGAATATTTGATACCCAACATGGTGCGCAAGGTATGGAAGATATTTGTGAATTCTGGCACTACTTGGTCTCTTTCTTGTCGCAGTGTGGTCCATTTTGTATACATGTCATCATAACTTCCGACATGGTAGTATTGTTCCTTAATAAAATTCTTGAAGGACTCCCAGGTGACTGGGACTATAAATAATGAGGGTTCTTTTATTGCCTTTTTCTCACAGAAATTCTCACACCAATATTTGACATGGGGAACGGCTTTGAGGAGTGAAAAAGTAATCTTTTCTCTATTCGAAAAGTTATGGACAGAAAAATACCCTTCTAGTAGATTCAACCATTTGTCTACAACATCTGCATCTATCTGACCTTCAAATATAGGAACATCAAAGTTTATTTGCACCTTGAAGGGGGTGACGCCTCCGCTCGAGGAAGATGTGTCACCTGTTGGTAGTCGTCGAAGGATTTGTGCAAAACTATCCATCATCTTGTTTCTCTATTGCGTGAGGGATTCCTCGAGAAACATTTTGAAAGGATCTTTGTCCCATCATCTTTCTTTTCTCTCACCATGAGAGGTCTCTTGGGCGTGCGAGAGCTTTTGTCCTCAAGAGAAACAAGCTCGAGGCCCAACTCTTTGTACCCTAACTTCGTCGGGGACATGCATTAAGAACGACAAGGAGAAGACCGCTATGATACCATTGTTCCAGATTTTATTAGTAGAATGAAATGAATATAGATTATTATTATTATTAACACAGAAGCACAAGGAACAATAACAAAGATATAGTAAAACTGGCTTATATTCAATAATATGTCGAAACTGTAAAATGCATACTAAAAACAAGCTTGCTAGAATGGTGGTGGCTTATCTCTAAGAAGAGTTGTGACGGTTGCGCTCATTCACAAGAAGATGGTTACAACGATATTCTCCAATATTTTTTACAATAAACAAGAATTTCAAAACCTAGACATCCAAAAACCTAACCCTAGGAGATGAAGCGCCAAAAGTCACGTGGGCCCCGTTGGGGTAAGTTAGTACATCAACTTCCTGGGGTCGTAACTTTTGCATACGAACTCCATTTTAGGTGCACGATAGCCCGTTGGAAAGGTCTATCCGAGGAATACACATGTTGTCATCACACTTTGGCTAAAGCCTACAGTGTGACTATATCGAGCCCTATAAACGTTGTTTAGGGCCTCAAAACGACCCCGGAAGTTCGAGACCCGAAAACTAGAAAATAACTACCAAACTGAAAAGCTGTCAAAATGAGCGAGTTGGAATAGGTGGGAGGCCACCAACATCCATCTATATCAGCCTCCCTTGTGGTGGACCTCCTCCAACACCAAAATGAGGGTATTTCTTACCAAGGTGACAGTGGTAGGATTTCCTGTAGTTACGCAAGATTTGGTAATCTTGTGTTGGGCTTTGCACAACTACGAATTATGCAATAACATATCTCATTGGATTTGTTATGTCTCCAAGAAAAGTGATGTTAAGTCCACATTTTGCTCCAACATAATTCAATACAAGGAGAAACACTACTCATAATTTCCCTATTAATGTTTTATGGCCCTCATTCAACAATCATTGGATGTCTTGATTGTTAGACTGCGAGTCCCTACACAATCACAAAGTCTCAGACCACATTGATATGAGTTGTAAACCTTATATATTTATGAGGTGTTGTCATGATCCATTGATAAGTTGTTGTCATGATCCATTGATGAGTTGTCAATGAGATATAGATCTAGAAGTGGTCGAATCCATGTACTATAAATTCATATCATGAGATCAATACAATGTGAAACATAATGAGTTAAAAAAAATTCCACTAATTTTTGTCTTGTCTTGCTTGTGCTCTAATCCTTAACATGGTATCAAAGAGTCCTTGAGACTTGAAGGGCTTGGTATATCCTCATGGTAGTCATCCATGAGAAGTTTAATATGAATAGTCTAAGTTGAACGAGAATCCATAAGAGTGATGAGGAAATTATGAATTGCAATCATCAACAAGTGATCCATTGTGGTTGAAAGACGATTTAATTTGTCGAACAAATCTACAAACAAGTTTTTGCTTTAATTTTATATAAGAAAGCAAGGATATGAATATTGGTTCATGGTTGTTGAATCTGTTTGGTGGTGAGTGGAATATTTGATCCAGTGGTGGAAGCAATTGGTGGTTCCATGATTTATCTTTAAAATCTCAAATTAAAATTTGTTGCACAGATCTATTGGGTTTTCTTTTATGGATGTGTTGTAGATATGTAGATCTCTTATATCTGATTTATTGTGGAAATATTGAGAATGAAATTTGGCTACAAATTTGATCTGCACATGAAACAATAGTTGTATAGATTGAAGCGTTGCTCAAAAGGGATCAAATCTATACATTGATCTTTTTTTTTTCATATATGTACATCGATCTTGAAGTATTTGTTTGATATGATTATTGTAAGGGAGGATCGACCTATGAACCTATGTGTAGTGGCACCCCCCTTCTTTTTTTATCTACTGCAGAAAATAGATTTGAAGCCACAGTCCCTGTTGCACCACCAACTAAAAGCCACTAAACGTAGAGCTCATAATATAGAGTCACATTGCACAAGTCTTGGGAAATTTTTGCCATGACTACTGGAAAGTTGATTTACAATTTGAATGTAGGAAAATGAATAAAATAAAACTTGAGTTGTATTAATCTTTGTTTTCATGCATCTACGTTGCCACATTCAAACAATGTTCATGCATTGATTTGGACATCAAATCTATTTGATGTGTGAATCTACTCGATTATATATTTTCGTTGGGCTGAGAATAACCTCTTTGTCCTCGTTCATTAGCATGTACCAATCATATTTGAAACACATAATTCTAGAGGCTGGGAATTTAGATTTGCAATACAAGGAATTAGTGGCAAAATTACAGCAAGGTAATTTGCAACAGAAAATTGAAGATTACAAGTTATATAATGATGAAATTCTCATGTACAGGGGTAGAATTTATGTACCAAATTCCCAGGAATTGAAAAATCTGATATCGAGGGAAATGCATAATGTACCTTATGCTGGGCACCCAGGATATCAAAAAACTATTGTAGCTGTCAAGAGC
>ML809176.1:127929-151993 GCA_009831015.1 Picea engelmannii
TGAGAGGAAAAACATGACAACTTGTGAAGCAACGAAAGCCATGATGTTTAACAAGGATCTGCCAAATTCTTTATGGGCATAAGCTACCTCCATTGTCATGTATATTCAGAACAGGTGTCCACAGGCTATCTTGAAGGACAAGACTCCTGAAGAGGTCTTCTCAAAGATCAAACCTGAAGTTGGGCATCTAAGGATATTTGGGTGTTCAGTGTATATTCATGTCCCTAAGGAAAAGAGGACAAAGATGAAACCCTCAGGCAAGAAAAGGTTTTTTTGGCGTACAATGAGAACTCCAAGGCTTACATGATATATGTACAAGGTCAGAGGCAGATAGAGGTAAGCAGAGATGTGACTTTCCATGAGGAAGCCGCATTCAAGAAATCCATAGAGCTTCAACATGAATCAGAAGCAGTTCAGCCAGCTTCACCCTCTTATGAAAATGAAGAGTCATATGATCAAAGGGAGGAACCTCATGAAGGGCCAAGTGATGATCCCCTAAAATCTGTTGAAGAGTTAGAAAGAACTCTTGAAGAACCTCCAACCAAAAGGAATCTAGGGTGGCTTAAAGAAACAATGCAGGAAGCATAAAAGATAGTTGCTCCCAAAGGAACTTTTAGGGAAAGTAAGAGGCCTCACAGGTTTGGAGGCTATGTTTCACTGATGAGCAGCATCAGTAATGCCAAACCTTCTTCATTTAAAGAAGAAGATAAATTACAAGTATGGAAGGATGCCATGCTTGAGGAATACAGGTCAATTCTAAAGAACAATGTTTGGGACATTGTGTCGAGGCCAAAGGACAAATCAATGGTCTCTTCCAAATGGATGTATAAGATCAAACATGCAGCTGATGGGAGTGTGGAAAAGTTCAAAGCAAGATTTGTAGCCAAAGGCTTCACTCAGAAAGAAGGAATCGAATACGAAGAGACTTTTTCCCCTGTAGCCAGGTATACCTCCATTCGAACTATTATTGCTTTAGCTTTCGTTCTTAGTTGGAAGCTACATCAGATGGATGTAAAAACAACATTCTTGAATGTAAAGATTGAACATGAGGTCTTTGTGGAACAACCAAATGGTTTTGTACTGCATAACAAAGGCACTCATGTATGTAAGCTAAGGAAGGCATTGTATGGTCTTAAGAAGGCTCCCAGAGTTTGGTAAGACAGGATTGATGGCTTTCTTAAAATCCAGGGATTTCAGAAAAGTGATGTCGATGCAAATATGTACTTCAAAGTAAGAGGTAACCGACCTGTTATAATAATCATGTATGTTGATGATATCTTTCTAACAGGAGATGAAGGGATAATATCCTGGTGTAAGAGGGAGCTAATCTCAGAATTTGAGATGAAAGACTTAAGCTCGATGCATTACTTCCTATGATTGATAGTGTGGGAAAGACAGGGCGAGATATTTCTGGCACAAGGAAAATACACAGTGGACATACTAAAGAGGTTTGGTATGATGGATTGCAAATACATGTCTACTCCGATAGTTACCAACCTAAGGAAGTTGCATGATTCTGATTCAAGTTCAGATTTGGTGGTTCCCACCATGTTATAGGCAGTTGATTGGATCATTGATGTACATGATCCTCACTGGGCCAGATATATGCTATGCAATGATTGCAATGAGTTAGTTCGTGACTGAACCGAGATAGAGACACTGGGTGGTAGCAAAGCACATATTGAGATATCTCATATGGACCATTACCTATGGTCTAAGATATACATCTAGTGGTGATCTATTTATGCATGGGTATGCAGATGTTGACTGGGCAGGAAGCCAAGTGGATCGAAAGAGTACTTCCAGATACTACTTCAGTTTGGGATCCGTTATGATATCTTGTTCAAGCCGGAAACAAGGATCCATTGCAGAGATTACAATAGAGGTTGAGTACATTGCAACAAGTGATGCTAACAAGGAAGCAATATGGCTCAAAAAATTGGTTTCTTGGTTGTTTGATGACAAGCTCGAGACAACGATGGTTCACTGTGACAATCAAAGTTGCATAAAACTGACAGAGAACCTGGTATTTCATGACATGTCAAAACATATTGACATGAAGTAACACTACATATGAGACTTGGTCCAAAGAAAAATTGTAAAGTTACAGTACATAGCCACGAGCGAGCAAGTAGTTGATATCCTGACCAAGCCTCTAACCTTGAGACAATTTGTGCAGTTGAGAAGCAAGCTTGGTGTGGCTGAGAATGACTCCCTCGTTGAGAGGGAGTGTTAAATTTGGTAGCATTGACAGTCATTCTCCAATGAGAGGCCATATGGGCCACCCTGAGGCTAGCAAGGGAGATTTGGAGAATCAACCAGTATTGTGAGGTATTGACAAAATCTAGGGGGAACGTACAACCACTATGACTCAAACAAAAAGTCAAGATGAAAGAGATGCAATGTAAGTCTAATGCAAAAGTCAGGGGGAACGTACAACCTCTGTGAGCATAGATAATCTAGTGAAAAAATCAGGGGGAACGTACAACCTCTATGAGCATAGATAGACTAGTGCAAAAGTCAGGGGGAACGTACAACCTCTGTGAGCCTAGTCAAGCCTTGTGAGTCATGAGCAAAAGTCAAGGCATCTAGTAAAATTTAGGTTGAATATAAAATTCCTATGACCTAGAAACAAACGATATTTCTAATATTGCAAATGATATAAATGTATTGATCTAGTGTGTTGGCACATGTAACATTATCCACCATGAAGAGAAATTTGAATTGCCATGTAAAGAGTCAAGTTGTAGAAGTCAAAGTTGCATGTCTAGGTCAAAGTCAAAGTTTTCAAGTTGTCGCATGTTGCATGTTGCATGCATGACATGTGCATGCTAAGTTAGTATGCATGCATGCCAAGTCAAAGGTGAGTTGTAACTAAAGTCTCAAGTCTAGTTATATTTTCGAACTAAAGTGTGAAGTTGATTTATGTCAAGCATGCCTTCTTACTTCTAATTTGAGCCCTCTCCTATTCTCCTATTCATTCATTTATAAGTAGAGGCTGATCCCCTCTCTTCTACACAATTTCTATGCAGGGTAAAGGTGAAGCTATAGAAGCAACATTGCAACTGCTAATCAGAGGCGCAACTAAACAAAGGTGTATATCAGTCCTATAGAAGCAGCATATCATTGCTACACATGGTATCATATCAATGCTACACATGACAACATATCATTCATATACAAGACAACATATCAGTTCTACACAGGACAACATATCAGTCCTATACATGACATCATATCAGTCAATAACAAGACATCATATCAGTCAAGAACAAGGCAACTTATCAGTCAAGAACAGGGCAACTTATCAGTCAAGAAAAGGAAACGTATATCCCTAATAAGAAAGGTTGCATATCAGTCCAGAAAAGGGCATCAAAGTTGCACCCAGACAATGCTTAGTCTTTTCTATAGTGTTGGTCAATAACCAAAAATTATATCAACAAAGCCTCTTATCTTCTACAAGATCTTTTCAGTCCAGTCTAAGTCGTCTTGGAAAGATTTTTAAGAGAAACGTATTCATGGTGGATATTTGTAAGTGATCTTACATTATTAATGCAATAAATGAATATTGTTTGTTGGGGTTTTTCTCCCTGTACAGAGTTCCCCAGGGTATATGTGTTGTTGATGTGCATGCTTACGTATCTACATGATTGTTGCTATTCAATTATGATTCTATATTGTTGAAATGTATTAAGTTGGAATCAAAGTGTTGAAGAAAATAAAGAAATAATCTGCATAAGAAATCAAGCTCAAAATTTAACAACAATGAAGGTCAAAGACTCAGATGAATACTCCAAACATGTAAACAACTACAGAGGAGAAATATTATATTATCTCTTGCTCACGAGTTCAAGTCCCGCTTGAAAATATTTTGTGATGTAAAATCATTCCTTAGTCTGCGTGGTAAAGGGTGTGGTAGTTGGAAAGGAAGTTTAACTGCATGTTACCCCTAATTGTGTATTGATAGTAATTGTTTGATGAATTGACGTAAGATTGACTTGGATGGCTAGTTGCTCAATCTTTATAGTCTTGGTACTAGTGTTTGGCCCAAAGGTATGGTTGGTACCCAACTTGTATGAGATTACAATTATATAGGTGAATGGAGAAGCATGAACATTTTTAGGTTCTGCAATGGAAGTGAGTTGTATTGTTCATGTTGGAGAAACCATGATTTGATAGAAAACATAGGTTTGAGTTGGAATGATAAGCAGGAATAACATAGATGTTGTTTTGGATACAACAGAGATTATTCCAAGGGAAGCTAGTGACAATTGCAAAAGTGCAGAAGCAAAAGAATGATTGCAGGCAAACAAAGTAAATTGTGAAAATTGAGTTGAATAAAATAGACTCGTGACCATATGTTAATGTGAGTGACACATTGTTTTATAGCAAGTCTATGATGTAATGTTTATTGATACGATGTATTGGTCCTTGATTGTTTGAACTTGTACCTAGTATCTCCATGTGATGGAGTATGTAATGCATGTATTTGTATCTATGTAACATAAAAAAATAAAAAAAAGCATATCATTGTAAGACCTAACTAGGCATGCATACCCCTTTGTCATGTATCCCTATTGATTTATAGTGTAGAAAACTCTTTTATAGATTTCTTTAACACCTAGAGTGAACCATGTCATGGGTCGGTTGCATGCTCTATGGGTGGACTCTGGGAGGTGCCTAGAAAACCATGAGTTTTATATTTAGGGGTAGTACATCAAGAGGTTGAATGAACCATGTACCTAAAGGACATCTTATTAAACCGATGGTTGTAGCGACTGATGATCCATGCATTCCAGTGGATGGTTGTCTCTTTATATGGACTTTTGTAGTTAGGTGATGCATGATCGAGGTATGAAGAGAAAGTATTAGGTTGGACCAGACATAGACTTTGTTGATCAAAAGATGTTTCAATTCAAAGGACTTGGTGATGATGAAGACTTGACCTGATGATGGTAAAGATAAGTAGTCATTATGGGGGAGTGTTGGAATATATAAGTGTGATCATATTTAATTATTGAGTTTATTGATCATTATTAGATAGATTTCTAGTCTCTATCTAATAATAGAGTTGGGTGCAACTTGTTTTTTTGTCATCTTCTCCAAGGCGTTCTTCCTGAACTTTATATGAAACATTCTGATGGAATATTCCTTCTTGCACTTGGCCTGGATGCAGCTGTGAAATCACATCTTACCGAAGGGAGGAGCTAGCTTAGAGGCACCATAAGTGGCAACATTTTTGGGTAGCAATTTTGGTAGATTGTGGGAAATTGAACCAGACAAAACGATTTGTTCCTTGATAACTCAACAAAGGTTGCCTGCTCAATCTCCTCAAAAACAAAAATGCTTAGCATATAAATTTTCAGCCAAGGACTATGTGGCTCAACAAAATTGTGAAATCCCCGCGAGCTTGCAGATGCTTGGACTGTTCATTCAGCATGAAGTGGGTAATTGTCATCATGTCTGTTCGATGGGCTTCTGCCACGTGATACATTGTTCCCACTTGTGATTATTGAGATGGAATGAGATGATATGATATGATCTGAGCCTGTGTGCCTCCACAAGTCAAAAGAAACAAAATTCGGTGCATCAACATGCAATTGTGAACCAAGAAGATGTTTGTGTTGAAAGTCCTTGCTATTTTACAAGAATTGATTAAATTATTACCTTTACAGGAACAATCTAGATTCTCTTGCAATTGGTCAATCAACAACAAAGAAGTGCCCAGTTGCTCAATGTGAGATCTTTGTTGTTGACTAAGGAAAATTGCATGCTTTGAAAAAGGTTGTCATTCCAAATGGTTCCAATAAATCCCACACAATAATTGATGCTCCACCTACTGAAGCAGGTTTTGTGAAGTCACAAGATACGTTAGTTGATTTTTTCATCGCATTTGGATTAGGGTCGCCTCTAAAGCCTAGCCCTTTAAATCCACTACCATGAAATTGCATGGATTCTGCTATCTTCAAAGCCATGGTCCTTCAGAGTGACCCAAGTTGTTGAAGGGCTCTTCCCACCCTAAGAAGCAATCTAGAAAGACCCTTCCAAAGGAAGTTTTTTGGCGGAAGAATCAAAGGTCCCAATAGTTCAAACTTTGATTTAATGTCAAAATATATTTTTGAATCCTCGAAAGAGCACAAGGAACATGCTTTGGTATGCAAATTCAATGATTTTTGGTCGCCTTAAAGGAAAAGAGTAATATCCCATCATAGCGATATGCTTGCAATGTTGCACATACAATTTCGTAGAAAGATTTTGTGCTTGGGGTTTTGTAATTGTTTTTAGAATCTTAATTATGAGAAACGAGTCTTAGCATAAGGCCCTAGGCCCTTGGATTTTGGCCAAAGGTGGCCTCTTTGTGAAGCCTTGGTTACTTGAGCTCAACCCAACCAAGACACCCATAACAACCACTCTTGTGTAGGTCAGACTCCAAAATACACCCCATACACCTTTGGGAAACAGAGTTTATAAAGGAAATTGGCAATTTCTTGGGAAATTTGTCTGCTATGATGAATGCAGAGAAGATAGTGAATTCCTTTGATACACCAAACTATGTGCAGAAGTAGAATTGAGTAAAGGATTTCCATATAGGGTAATCCTAAAGTTGGGATATTATAAATGGACACAAATGCTAGACTTGAAAACAAAGTATTCAGTTGCAGAGTGTGCCATGAAACTCGTATTAATCGAGTTCCAATTTTCTTTAAAATGGCTAAGCCAACAAAGGATGAGAAAAATTTAGTGCTGAAAACTTTAGTCTCAGCCAAATTCTATAGCGACGACAAGGGGCAGTTTTCAAAAAGCAGGAAAAAGTCCAATTGGTTCAAAAATCAAGCTATGGACGATATCTCTTCCGCTGGAAAAGAAGTATAGGAATCTGTTGCGTGCGCACAACAACCTCCCTGTTTTCTTATCTTATCTCTTCTCTAAGAGAAGAAATCGGGCCCCCCTTTAAATTTTTCTCTTGGAAAGCCTCGCACAATCTCTCTTGTGCAAATGGCTAAGCCCAAGTTTTTCCTCCCGCTCTTCCCACTTTACCATTTCCAGTTTCTCTTCAAATCACCTCAACCTGTCCACCCGCACTTCAACAAGTTCCCTCTTCCTTTGTCGATACATAGCGTATCAGTGAACACATTTTTTCTTCCACTGACACAGCCAATATCGACGCGCTGGTGATTTCTTCACGGACACATCAATCACTTTCCTCTGAACTTGGCCAATATGTCAGCGCGCTTCTGCTAAACCTCATTAACATGCATCTTTATCACCGATGAAGTTTGCGTGATCAACATCAGTACACCGAAAACGTTCTCATGTTTTTTTTCGCCACGCACGTGCCTTTCACCGACTGACTTTCTTTCATCTTTTTCGATAAGTCACATATCAACGATGCTCCCTTTCTCTCTGATATGCCCCATATCGATGAGGTTTGCCTCTCCCTCGTTGATGCACTGCTTGTTGATGAGTTTCCCTCTTTTGTCATCGATGCGCCAACGAAAGGATGTCGACCTCTCATCAATAACAAGCGCATCGATGATGATCTTCCTTCTCTCATTGACACTGACTTGACCAACAAAGCGCGCCTTCATCTTGAGACCTATCTTATCCTACTCCAACTCAAATCTTTCTTTCTACGCCCGTCAAACAGTCTCCTAATATTTTCGATGACTAAGATCACTACACCTAATTGAATAATTGATCATTAATATCTGTCGTGCCTAACCTACCTCATCATCGCAGTTGTGATGTCCCCAACCACCAACAGGTTGGGCGACGCCCATTCTCGGATGTTTCACTTAGCTCTGATACCATTTTGTGAATTTATATGCATGGATATCTAACACAATTAACAATTACAACGTTCTGTTCATGCCACTTATTCATTCAAAAATAATCATTAAAACATACCGACAATATATGCATACACACGACATATTCTAACCATACACAGATTAATGCGGAAATAACAATAAGCCTACACACACAACATAGATGATATATCCAGGCATTACTCATCGAGTTATAACACATGTACAATTACACAACATACAATTAACGAAGATTTGGAACTTATCTTTCAATAGATGACCACCAAACTGCGTGTAGACCTTCCACGAACCTCCCAGCCTTAGACCACGCTGCTCATCACGCTCAACAATGGGTCACCCTTGAGCTAGGACTAAACGCCACCGGGCAAGGGATTCCTAGGCTTGGCAAGGGCAACAATAAAGTCACACAGTCAACAGGAAGGATTTTCTCCCAAGGCCAGCTCACACTAACAACCTACAACCTCTCATTCCCCACATGCTTGTCCCACCCCAGGAAGTGTTCCCCTTCTCTGCTCAACAGTCCTTTGGATGCCCCACTTCCCTTCCAGGGCTTCAACAACAGGCAGAAAATAATTCTCCGAGCACTATAGTTGCAGTTGGTTCCATCTGGGGAAACACTTCCTGAACGACCTCTCTCACCTAGAGAGATTTTCTTGCAGGCTTGACAACTTGCTTCTTCAGTCCACGGGCCTGACAACCCGCCTCTTCAAACCACATGCCTGACAACCTACTTCTCCAGTCCAGGTTCTAAGTCAACTCCAGTAAGGATTATGGCAACAACAAGGCTCGGTATAGCTCACGTGATGGCAACAACATCAACCATTAAGGCACAAAAAGGCTTAGGCAAGGTACAAGTGCAAGCATGAATCCCTGGATGAATCGGGAAGGGTGACAAACTTCCAGAGAATCGTAAGGGTCGTCAGGAAACTTGAGACTGGTCCCAATGCATGGATGGGGAGCAACGCCAGAATGGGAAGAAAACCCCCAATGAGCTGACTTTCCCAGCTATAACTACATGCGCCCAGGTTGATACCTGTCTTCCTACAGTTGCATGAGTTCCACTTAGCACTCGTTCCCTTTCCAGGAACTTAGGACAACACGACATATGTCAACCATAGTCTTTGGGAAATAATAATAAAATATTATTCCTTTAGAGGTAAGCCCTCTAGCTTAGCCCCTATGCCTAGACACTTAGCCCCCTCCCTTACCCTACCTAGTGGAGCTTAGTCCCCCATAACTCTTTTTTCGTGGTCAATCTACATGCAACAATGTTATTTTATTAATGATATGTGCATTTACATATACAAAAATCAGGCTCATGGCCTTAAGCATCTAGGCTCTCCGGCCTAATAAACATATGAGTATTCAACTTATAAACACTTGGCTCACCAACCTATAAACATAATTACAATTCAGCAGGGGCTCGACCTTGGGGTGTTACAATCCCCTCCCCTTATTTTTGCATTGTCCTCAGTGCAAATTACTTACACCACAACAACAAGATTTCCAAAATCTTCAAAAAGATGTGGGTACTCTACCCACATAGCATCTTCATGCTCCCATGTTGCGTCCTCGGGACCATACTAGGTCCACTGGACTTTTACAAGCCCTATGGCTCAATTCCGGAGCTGCTTGCTTTTCCGGTCCAGTATATACACTAGATGCACCTGAAAAGCGCTTTCATGCTCCACCTGAATCACATTCCAATCAATAACATGATTAACATTAGGTACATATTTCTTAAGTAATGACACATGAAATACATTATGTATAGACATGCATGCAGACAATGCAAGCCTATATGCTACTGGACTAATCCTCTCTAGGATTTCAAATGACCCACAATATAGAGCTACCAACTTTGAACAATTTCCCAACTTCAGGGAGCTTTTGTTGGCCTTCACTCTCAGGAATACATGATCCCCTACTTTAAATTCCTTGTGAGTTCTATTCTTATCAGCATAACTTTTCTTCTTGTCTTGGGCAACCTTCAAATTTTTCTTAATCTTCAACATTTGTTCTTCCATTTCCTTGAGCAACTCTAGCCCAACCACTGCCCTATTAGCTGAGTTGTCTCAACTTACTGGGTTGTTTCACTTTCTGCCATAAAGTGCTTCAAACATGCTCATCTTCGGTGTTGCTTGATACCCATTGTTGTAGGAAAATTTTACCAAGTGTAGATAATCTTCCCATTTAGATGGTTTGTCCATCACATACATCCTTAGCATGTCCTCTATCACTTGATTCACCCTTTCTGTTTTCCCATCTGACTCAGGATGATATGTTGTGTTGAAGTTCAGATTTGTTTTGAACCCTTTGAATAACCCCTTCCAGAACTTTGATGAAAACTTTGGGTCTCTATTAAACACAATAATAATATTGGCTTTTGACTACCGAGATTGTTTTCTGATATCCTGGGTGTCGTGCATAAGGCACATTATGCATTTATTTTAAAATCGCACTTCTCAATTCAGAAGAGTTGAGTACATAGACTCTGTTTCTGTACAGAAGGATTCCGTCAATTCCCAATTCATAATCTTCAATTTTCTGCTGCATTTTACCTTGTTGCAATTTTGTTACCAATTCCATGTACTACAAATCTATTTTTGCAGCTTTAGAAATTCCACCTTTAAGATCCGTCTGATACATGCTAATGGTTGTAGCATGCAGTTCATGCACTCTCCTGCTGAGTGCGTCAACCACTTTGTTCTCCTTTCCTTTTATATGCTTGATATCAAAGTCATACTCACAGAGGAATTCCAACCATCTATTCTGCCTAGCATTCAAATAGGATGATCAAACAAATATTTTAGACCGTTATGGTCTGTCCTTAGTTTAAACTTATTTCCCATGAGGTAGTGCCTCCATTTCTTCAAAGCATGCACTATGGCTGCCAATTCCAAATCATGAGTGGCATAGAGCCTTTCATGCTCTTTCAACTTCCTTGATTCATAACATACAACAAACCCATTTTGATTGAGGACTCCACCCAATCCTTCTTTACATGCATCTGTGCATACAATGAAGTCTTCATTTGGATCTACGATCCTCATAATTGGAGCATTGGTTAACAACTGCTTTAATTAATGGAAACTCTTTTCACATTCTTCTGTCCATTGAAACTTCTTCCCCTTCCTTTGCAAGGAAGTGATGGGGTGAGCTATTCTTGAAAACCCTGCAATGAACCTTCTGTAACAGCTAGCTAGACCCATGAAGGATCCGACTTCTGTCACATTCTTTGGCGTTGACCATTCTCTAATGGCTTCTATCTTTTCAGGGTCCACTGCTATCCCATCCTTTGAAATGATATGCCCCGGGTAGTGAATTATGTTTTGATAAAATGAGCACTTGCTCAATTTGGCATACAACTGATGTGCTCTTAGCACTTGCAACACCATCCTCAAATGATGCTCATGCTCTTTTTCCGACTTGGAATATACAAGAATGTCATCCAGAAAAACAATGACAAACTTGTCTAAATATTCCCAGAAAACACCATTCATTAAGCACATGAAAAAAGCTGGTGCATTTAACAACCCAAATGGCACCACTGTGAACTCATAATGACCAAACCTTGTCCTGAAGGCAGTCTTGCTGATATCTTCCTTTTTAATCCTTACCTAATGGTATCCTAACCTGAGATCTATCTTGGAAAATATCTTTGCATCCTTCAATTGATCAAAGAGATCATCAATCCTTGGCAGAGAATACTTGTTCTTTACAGTCACTTTATTCAACTGTCTGAAATCAATGCACAATCTTAATGTCCCATCTTTCTTCTTCACGAACAAGACTGGGGCACCCCAAGGTGACAGACTTGGGCGTATATACCCCTTCTTTAAAAGTTCTTTGGGCTATATTTGCAACTCCTTCAGCTCTGGTGTACTCATCCTGTAAGAAGTCTTTGATATTGGTTCTGCTCTAGGCATCAAATTAATAGAGAAATCAATATCTCTCTTTGGAGGTAGTCCTAGTACCTCCTTGAACACATCATCAAAATCTTCCAAGACTGCATGATCCTCCAAATATGGCACCTTATCCTTAGATGCCTACTCCATATGGGCTGCAAATATTTGACAGCCCTTCCTGTAACACTTCTTCAGCTGCATTGCTAAGATTTCCTAGACAATAACTACCCTGGGAATTCCTTGGACTGTTCTTGATTTCCTTCTTCATCCAAGCAAGTGAATGCCTTGCTACGAAAGTCTAAGATGGCATGGTGTTGGTCTAACCAATCCATACCAATTAGGCAATCATAAGATCCTAAAGAAAATATGTTCAAATCTACCCTTGTGCTTAGTCCATTCATGTCCATAATACATGACTTAACCATCTCATTAACTTTTCTTTTGGCTCCAGTAGCCAGCTGCACCAACCAAGATTTTCCATGCTTGTTTCTTGGCAATTGCAAACTTTCCACCATCTTAGTATCTATATAACTATGACTAGCTTCTGAATCAATTAAAATAGTAATGGTTTGGTTGTTGATCATACATTCCACTTCAATCATATGTGATTGATACTATGCTTGCTTGTTGTCCAAGGCTGCATAGATCCTTGGTACATTTATGCCCATGTCCCCCACTATTTCAACTCGCTGAATATTGTGAACAACTCTCTCTTTGTCACTTATGTGAGGACAATCTCTAAACATATGATCACCTTTACAACCCCAACATTGAATAGGTGGCTTCCTTGGCCTTTGACCACCTGTCTCAATCATTCTGGGTTCTCTAGAATTTGGTTGTCCCTAAGGATTATTTCTGAAGAATGGTGGCTTAATTCCCTTCTTCCTCTGATCCTCTTGTCTTCCCAAGTTTTTTGGAAAGTTGGTCTTGCTTTTTGCTGATCATATAGGCACTTAGCTCGCCTTATGGTCTCCTTCAATGTTTTGGGATCATCATATTGTATTTTTTCACCGATGGATGGTGGAAAACCATTCAAATACCTCTGAATCTTGACTATCTCACCTTTGATGAAAGAGACATACTTCAACAATTCTAAAAGTCTTCTTTCATACTCATCAATAGACATACTTTCCAGCTTGAATTCAAAGAACTCTTTCATTTTCTTATCATAATACCTCTTAGTCAAGTATTTCTTTTCAAAATACTTCTTGAATTCCCTCCAAGTAACATCTTTCTCTTTATGTGCTACACCTGCACAAGCCGATCTCACCACATGGATGCCTTACCTTTGAGTTGATAGATGACAATTCTTTCTTCTGCCTGTGAAGAGTAATTATGCAATTGAAATTACTTTCTCATGCCCAACAGCCATGTCTCTGCATCTTCATCCTTCTTGTGCTCCCCATCAAACATATGAGGTTTGATTTTGTTCATTTCTCCTTGTAGCACATCCTCCCCAGACCTCTTATGCTTCCTAATAGGGGATATACTTGAGTTGTTGTGTACTCTCTTATTGGAATGCCTTGGGGAGTGTTGGTGACGTCTGGTATCACTTTTTGTTCTTCTATGACTTCCAGATTTGCTTGAGACACTCTCCCTATCCAATTTTTTTTCTATCATTTCTAGGCTCTGCATCAACTTTATGTTGAATTCTCCCTGTTGCTCCCTGACTTTCATGAGATTTTTTTTATCTGCTCGGTGAGTCTTGACATCTCTCTGCAACTTTTCAATAATTTTCATCATGTTTCCTTCTTTATCTATCTCTTCTCCATGCCCATTGGAGTTCGATCCTTCAACTCCTAAATGGACATCTATTCCTCTAACTTCATTTTCCGAACTGTAAGCACCATGTGCCTTTCCCATTTCTCTGCACTGTGCGGCGATTCGGTTCGGTTCCGACAATTGTTAATTCTGCAAAATGTGCAGTCAACCAAAATTTTGTGAGGCTAATAGACGTTAATAATTTTCCAAAATAAACCAATCTGATTCAATAAAAGAAATATCAGATTCCATTTTCAGCGGGTCTTGGTCGGTCAAGAACCCCTTCGGATTTTATCTCTAAGCCCTGCTTTGCTCTACAACAAATTTCGGGCACTAGCCCCTTTTCTTCAGCTCTTGGTTCGCATGGGACCATGGTTGTGACCCAACACTTATGGTTTGGGCGCTTATCTAGAGCCGTGAAACTTCGGGGTCCGGGTTTTGGAGGTTTCCCTTTTTCTGCGCATCCCAACATCACAGAAAAATGAATTGTAGAACGCGCGAAGAATGGCGGATCTGCGGTCCACATTCCTTCATGCACCATTTCTTCTGAGTGTCAAGTCTCCAGACTTCACGATCTGGTACCACGCGTCCAGTGGGGCCCATGGTTTCCATGCTTGAACTAATAAATGTCGAAAACGTCACATCAACTTTAGTACTTTTCGAATTGTGGGGACATGGGTTTGCGGTTTTGGAGTAACTCGTTGATAGTTCTGCAATTGTCCCCACACTGACAAGTACCCCACCTGGGAAATCGTGGTTTGGATTGCAGGACTGCCTTGTAGAATTATCTACCGCGCAACTTCGATCTTCGTAATGCCTCTCGGCCCTCAATCTTGATAGATCGTGACCAAAGTTAATGCAGGCTCGATCCAACTAACTTCTTCGTCACACTTAACTACCTTGTGCCACCACCAGGAGTGCCACTCGATAGGACACATGAAGTTGACACACGGTCCAATCAGGCATGTGACATATGTCACGTTCTAACTGCATTTCCATCTTACCAAGGTTCTTAACTCACTGACATGTGGCACACATCCCATGTGTCCACGTCATCCCTAGTGACGTCAGTAGGCCATGTCACTCCAAGACTTCGGGCTTCGAGAGATTTCACCTTAGCATACCCCGTTTCTCTCGAACGTCGAATTCCTAAACAAGTCGATCTTCTGACACACGTCTCCTTTGATGAATGGTCCGGATTAACTTCTGACTTCAAGACTTCGGGAGTTTCCACTCTATTCACACCCTGTTTCTCTCGAATGTCTTATTCCCGAACAAGCTAACTTGCCGACACATGTTCCTTGCTTGGATCGACAGACAAAAAATACACGAAGTTCGCTCTGTCTTCTCTACACGTGACCGAGAGCTGTGACCTTGGCTTAACATTTGGGCGCTTATCTCACTTTGCAAGATTGCCAGTCGTGCCTTAAGGAACCGTGAAGATCAATGGCCAAGAGTGATTGCGAAAACTCAATTTGCTCACGCTTTAATTTCCTTCCCGATCTCCACAATGCGAAGATGCTCGCCCGTAGTGGGATCGATATCCATCATTGATCTGTTGATCTAGCAAGATCAACGATCCTGAGGGATTGCAGAGTCTCAACTTACTCTCGCTTTAATTTCCTTCCCGATCTCCGCAATGGCTCCCCATCGTCTATCTCCCTTCAATGAGATATGACGGTCATGACATACTCTTCGCTTGATCTGACGACTTATCTTGCTCTCGCCCAGATCTAATGGCCCAACACCATGAATGTTGTAATTTCTTTCTCTGTGGCCATTTCTTAAACTTGTTACACCTCCTGTATTTCCGAACACAGTCTAAGTGCTCTTTCAACGCCCTTCTGGCACTCTGTACCTCAAAATTCTCCAGACTTTCTATGCCAAATTTCTCATTCATGGCCCATCCAGGTTCTGGGTAGAAACCATGGGCTCCAAACTTGAATTTTGTCCATTTCGACAACAATTCTTTTCTGAAACTTTTGCTCCAGCTTCCACTAACATGGCCCATCTAGACTTAGTGTTGAAACCATGGCTCTGATACCATTTTGTGACGTCTCCAACCACCAACAGGTCGGGAAACAACACTTCTCGAACGTTTCACTTAGCTCTAATACCATTTTGTGAATTTATATGCATGCATATCTAACACAATTAACGATTACAATGTTCTGTTCATGCCACTTATTCATGCAAAAATAATCTTTAAAACATACTAACAATATATGTATACACATGACATGTTCTAACCATACACAGATTAATGCGGAAATAACAATAAGCCTACACACACAACATAGCTGATATATCCAGGCATTACTCATCAAGTTATAACACATGTACAATTACACAACATACAATTAACAGATATTTGGCACTTATCTTTCAATAGATGACCACCAAACTGCATGCAGACCTTCCACGAACCTCCCAGCCTTAGACCACGCTGCTCATCACGCTCAGCCGTGGGTCACCCCCGAGCTGGGACTAAACTCCACCGAGCAAGGGATTCCTAGGCTTGGAAAGGGCAACAGGAAAGTCAGACAGTCAACATGAAGGATTTTCTCCCAGGGCCAACTCACACTAACATCTTATAGCCTCTCATTCCACACATGTCTGTCCCACTCGAGGAAGTGTGCCCCTTCTCTGCTCAACAGTCCTTCGGAAACCCCACTTCCCTTCCAGGGCTTCAGCAACAGGCCGGACATGAATTCTCCGAGCACTATAGCTGCTGTTGGCTCCCTATGGGAAAACGCTTCCCTAACAACTTCTCTCACCTAGAGAGAGTTGTTTGCAGGCTTGACAACTTGCTTCTTCAGTCCATGGTCCTGACAACCCACTTCTTCAAACCACAGGCCTGACAACTTGCTTCTTCAGTCCAACTTCTAAGTCAACTCCAGTAAGGGTGATGGCAACAACAAGGCTCAGTATATCTCAAGTGATGGCAACAACAACAACCGTTAGGGCACAACACGACTCAGGCAAGGTACAGGTGCAAGCATGAATCCCTAGATGAATCAGGAAGGGTGACAAACTTCTAGAGAATCGTAAGGGTCGTCAGGAAACTCGATATTGGTCCCGACGCATGGATGGGGAGCAACACCAGAATGGGAAGCGAACCCCCAACGAGCTGACTTTCCCAGCTATAACTACACGCGTCTAGGTCGACACATGTCTTCCTGCAACTGCATGAGTTCCACTTAACACTTGTTCCCTTTCTAGGAACTTAAGACAACACGACTTATGTCAACCATAGCCTTTGGGAAATAATAATAAAATATTATTCCTTTAGAGGTAAGCCCTCTAGCTTAGCCCCTATGCCTAGACACTTAGTCCCCTCCCTTACTCTACCTAGTGGAGCTTAGTCCCCCATAACTCTTTCTTCGTGGTCGGTCGACACGCAGCAATGTAATTTTATTAATGATATGTGCATTTACATATACAAAAATCAGGCTCATGGCCTTAAACATCTAGGCTCTCCGGCCTAATAAACATATAAGTCTTCAACTTATAAACACTTGGCTCACCAACCTATAAACATAATCACAATTCAACAGGAGCTCGACCTTGGGGTGTTACAGCAGTGGTGATAAATCTATTTCTATCCCCAGTTGCTTTCATTGTGCATTTCATACTAGCTTGTTTGCTTTGTGCTTTGTGATTCTATGACTAAATCGTGATCATGAAAGTGTTCTCTAGCATCAAATGGGTTAAGCACAACACTTGTTGGTCTTGCACTGACTGTGAAACGCACCTCGAAAGAAATTTGGTCCTCCCAACTCCTAAACAGTACTAAGCGCTCCAAATGTCAATTGGTTGTTTTTGCGGATTTATAATTTTGTGCTACTGACATGTTACCTCATCTACAATGAATGAACAAAGAGCCTATATAGCACAGGGGGCATAACAATTGACAAAACCGAATTTGGGCGAAGCAACAACGAAAAAGGGACCCAAACTTTTATTAAAAGACCTCTTTGAGTGCAATTTTTTGGCATTCATCAAAGTGGATTTTTTATCACCGGAACATGTCAATTGTAGGAATTTCGCGATTACGATTCCAATGCAAACTCACGAAATCAAAATCTAATACCCAAAAGTACCAAAATGATTCGATAAGAGATTTATCACCCAAACTGGCCTCATCAGTGGTTACAAAAATGGAATGCTGGAATGACATGGACAATGGACTCGCTAGAAGTGCCTTTGCCTACTCTTCGCAGCGCAAAAAGAAGTACCCCAATCGGAGGTCGTAAGAGAGAGTTATGAAGATTTAAAAGTTCCTCCAACAAAATTAGCAAGAGGTCTACAAACTGGGTTTCTCGCCTCCCGCGCAAAACGCGTTTAGGCAAGATGTCATTCTACACAAAGGATTATGAGGTTTGATGCTCTTAAATTTAAATGATTTTTATTTAATTTAAATACCAATCATTTAAGTTTATTTTTTTTTAAAAGGTTGATATTGGCATATGGTAAAGTGTTTGGGCTTTAATTTAATTATTTAAATTTAAATGTTATTTGAATGCATAATAATTAAAGTAGGGTTTCAAACAAAATACATATGATGGTCCTGAAATTTCAGACACGAGAAGCATTTTTTGGTGATGATCCTGAAAAGGAAAAATGTATGCGTTTTTTGAATCGGTGGCACCGGAGCACTTAAGAAGAATACCTCCGGTACCTACCAGCAAGCACGCGAAGAAAATACTACACCCGACAGCGAAGAGATGAAGTATTCCGAGGTCACTGGAGCAGTTAATAAGAAGTTTGTCGGTACTCACCGGAAAATTTAAGAGGAACTATGTCGGTGCAGCCGACGACAATGAGGACATTAGCTCCGGTGCGAATCGGAGACCATGGGAAGAACTAGTTCGGCCATACCCGGCATACTTGTAACGAAGACCATCGACTAACCCGGCAAGCATGAGGGGAATAACTCCGGTGCACACCGACGAACATGAGAAGATGAGCTCCGGTGTACCCGGAGAACTTGTCAAGAACGAGCCCGACCCACTCCACACAATCGGAGCTCATGCAAAGATCAGGTCCGGTCTCAACGGGAGCCAACGACAAGATCTTGACCGGCCCATTGGAATGAAGGTTAGGGTTCCACCATGGTTGAGAACGCTGGTCAAACGACTCGGCTTAAGCGCGCAAGAAATCCAATAAACTCGGTTCGCCTGTCGAGGTAAAGAATGCTTGGAAGACAAAGCCGTAGGTGAGTCATCTGCCAGAGATTTTTTATGGAAGCGAAGTTGTTAATGGACCAGTTGCAAATAGGTGTCTAGGGTTTCAGTGAGCGTCATACAACAGATGAAGCCTTTTCCGGTTCGCCTATTATTAAAACAGATTATCCCAAAGATTTAAAAGCTTTCTATATACAAGAAAATGCAGATGAGAAGGCTGTAGCAGCCATGAATGTTTTAGTTCCAAGAAGTGGGTGAGTTCAATGGTGGGAGCTAGCGTGAGAAACGCCTTGAATTACTAGAGGATTGAATAGAAGAGTTCGGGCTGCAGGGTACTAAACCGATGATGGAGGAAGGAACTCGGCCGATTGTACACCGGCAAACATGAGAACAATAGTTCCGGTAAGATCGGCGAGCCAAATTATGTAATTTGATTATCATGACAAAGTAAATAAGCCCCCATGAGTCACATTTTTGATTTTTTCATCATCACCTTGACATGTCACACCTCCATGCTGTACACAAGATTCCCTTTGCCACCATCTATCAGTTTAAGTGTCAAATCAAAATCAGTTGTATGTGCTGCCAACTCACTAGGAGAGTTCTCAGCGTACTCATAAGTACCTCACGCATTCCATTGTTATTATTGCAATTAAGAACCATGATAGAGGAGATTTCATTGTTTTTAGCACCATCTTTTAACCAATTTTTCAGGAATCATGTCATCGGATCTTCTAACAACCTCCTCGAAGTGTGTAATTCATGTTTGAATCAAGTGCTGCGAACTGGCTAAAGAGGAGGGTTGGAGGTTGGATAGCTTGCAGACATCTCCGTTCAAACTTAAATACATCAACATCAAGCCCAAGTCCACTAGGTACTCCATGAGAGTTCCCATTTAAGGGTTGAGAGAGGGGTTTTGCTAGTTTTACCTATCGGTGCTGCGAACTGTCCTAATTCAGTCGCTGCCTGCTTTCAAATTCACCTCCATGGTGTTCTGAACCTTGCTCATAAGACCAGGTCGTCTTTCAACTTCATCTATCTTGCCCATTGTTCATAATTAACTTGTTCCACTGAATTTCCTCCCAGCGCTGCGAACTATTACTCCAACGTTGCAAACTATTACTCTGGCACTGCAAACTCTTTATTCCAGCACTGTTGAAAAACCCCATCTTTTGCACCTTTGAAAGTTCAACTTTAAACGAGTGAATTTTACCCCTATACATTTTGAAAAGTGTGGTTGATCATCTGATTGAAGCAGGCTTTAAGTTGCACGCATTATTAATGTTGTTAACCAATTTTATGCTGATAAAAGACCTATTTTAGCAGAGATTTATCGTTTGTCTCCTTTTTATTATAGCTTCCAGTTGCTTTTCCTTATCTCTCTTGTTCAAAGAATGCCGTGTCTCATTCCTAAATGTGTATAGAACCAGGTGTATAAAGCCTTGTACAAGGCCAGCCTATTGAAAGCAGTTTTGTCATAAAAACCTTAATTTCTTGTTTTCTCCATTTTCACGCATCTAGCTGTCATTAAAACTCACAGAAAAAACATTATACCAACAATAGTTATGGATAGTCAACAGCATAAGAAAACTCACAAGGGAGGGAGATTGTAAGGACACAGCCCTATGACATGCATCTCCTTGACTTTGAGCCTTTGATCAGGGAAGTCTTTCAGAGGGTAGGTTGCATCAATTTATGTCAAAAGATGCAGAGGGGCATCCAGAGATAGCTAGAGAATTTGCACTCAACTTTAATGGGACCAAAACCAGAGTGGGGATGTTAGAATTTGAAGTTTTAGAAATGTCCATCTCTGTTGCAACAAAGATACCCAACACTGGAGAAAAGGGGTTAAAGGCAAAGTTATTAAATGCTTCCTTCTCTAAGGAATTCCTTAAGCCAGAGTGCCTAGGAGACAACTTGTCCAAAAGGGTACCTAGAAGCCACATGCTTCAAGGTTTTGATAAGATGTTAAAGGTTATCCAAAGGTATTTCACTTGTGAGGGGAGATTTAACATGGTATACCAATACCACATCATGCTACTACTACACTTCACAGGGAAAGAAACAATGAACCTCCCTTTTTATCTCTTTAGAACCATTGGTAAGATGGTTGACAGAGTTCAAACCAAGACTAAGCAAGTAGACACTAGTGTCTTTCCCTTTGGCCTTATTAAAATGTTGGTGATGGAAGAGTTGAGAAAGACAAACATTGATTGGGAAACATTCTTCACTTATCATAGTTTCAGCTAAATGTTACCTTCACTCCACAGTCCAAGATACAAAGTCCTACTCCTGTTGAAAGGACTATGTGTTCAGAGGTTAGCAAGAAGAAAAGAGGTGCTATGACTGATACAGATGACAGAGCCACAAATGAAACAGAAGTAGGAGGGCCTTCACAACCTTCACATAGGGAAGCTTCACCCATGGCAGATGCCATTCCTATGGAGGTTCTTTCAAGCAAGTCTACAAGCTTGAGAGGAAGAAAACTTGTGTTTCCTTCACCCATTGTTGCAAACAAGGTTAAGCCTAGGAGGCCTTTCACTAGAGCAACAACTAAGCAAAATGTCCCTGTGAAGGATGATGCAACAGAGATTTCAGCCCAGAGGAAAGGTAAATCCAAATCTCTCGAGTAGCCCATCGAAATTATTGATATCACTACTCTTCAGGATGAAAGCAATCCCACCTTTAAGAGGCTCAAGAGGCATCTCAAGGAAGCAAGAGCTGAAGTTGATAAATTGAAGAGTGAAAACTCTGGTTATAGGAAGAAGCTTAAGGGGATGATGGGCATGTACCATGAAACTATTGACAAGGCCAGGTTCTTAGCCAAAATATTTTTGCCCCTCCACAGGCAACTCGAAAATCTCTACAAGAAAAACAGATTTCATCAAGCTCAAATCAGAAAGTTAAAGGCATAACTACAACCTTTTAAAGAAGAGTTGGCTAAGAGAAATCTGGACATGCTGGCTAAGGTTGCTACCAAGAGAAGCTCTAGAGTTAAAAAATGAAGATGTTGAACCTCCATAACCAGTATCAGTTTTGGTCAAGTTTCTTGTTTTATGCATTTTTACAACTTTTTGAGGATGGATATGTTTTGTAAACCATGATTAACTATTTGGATGTTTTCTTCTAGTCATGTACCAAGATTATGAAGTTGTTACAACATTTTGGGACACTTGAGACAGTTTTGGGATGTTTTAAGCCTTTGTAAAATCAAACAAGCCACTACAGGAAAGTTCGCAGTGCTTGGCACTGCGAACTGACTATTTCAGACATGTGCTATGAACTCATGTTTTGGAGTTTTTGGAGGGAAGAACAAATGCCAGATGTCAAGATGGATGCGTACCAGTTTTCTGAAGATCAGTTGCGAGCTGGGAGGCCACCTGCCAAAGGAAAATGCATTTGAATGGACACATCATCAACCTTTAACAAGATGTTGCAAACGTTGCCAACATCATCCTAGAAAATAGCAAGTTGTTTCTTTTTGTTGTACACCTGTAGCCACACTACCTTTAGGCACATGAATCCTATGAAGGAGTTGTTATTCGAATTGTAAAGCTGTCAATGATAGTTTGGGCTATAAAAAGAGCAATCTAAGATTGAGGAGAGGTTCGAATGGTGTGAGAGAGGACTCATATTTTTGATATTGTCTATGTAGCAGAGAGTACCTCCTATTGTATGTATCAGACTCAAGACACTTTGGATAATGGAAATCAGTTTTGTTTCTTATCATCTTGTTGCTATCTAATTTTGATTACAGTCCATTGAATGATTGCAATGGAGGATCTGTTGTGATATTGTTTACAATTATATCAGAGTTTTCTCTTTGATTATGAGAAGTTCTTATTTCAGAGAGTTTTTTCTTCATATGTGTGTCAATATTACCTGATGTAGATGATAGGCATATTACATTTTTCTTATCAAGTCTTCCACCTACTCACCTTATTTCTTAAATCCTAATCCAAAAGTTATTCAAAGCCTTATTTGCTGATGTATATTGTATGGAGTAAGCTGTGATTGACATTCCTTTCTGAGTATTTCATCCATTTGCCACCTTATCATAAACACTTATTTTTAATATTCTGATGGGTACTGGGCTTGCACTTGTAGCAGTCTAAGTGTGACTTCTACTGCTAACAGGTCCTTTTTATTTCAAGGTCATCAAGGGATGTTACAACTGAGTATTGAAATATAGGAGACAATCTAAATTGCAATCGAGTTTAAGGTCATCAATATCTCCATTCCGAGGGCAAATGGCGGTCCATCCTCTCCTGGAGCTATTGGTAATATGCCATATGGATCTTCTATAAGAATCTTTCAGCATGGCTTGCAGTTCGGAGAAGGTGATATTTGTCAAGATGGTGAAGTATATCTCGATTGGTTGGTATAGATTCAAACGAAGCACAACATCACCTTTATGATAAAACCACCCGCTTCGATATTTAAACAAGCTTTGATACTCACGCACATGACCTAGAGTCAATGTCAACATGTGCGTTAGTTATCACCCGGAACACTTCCCACGAAAGGTGTCAGTCGTTTCTAGCGTAGTTTTCAACTTGGCCTTTGGTTTATATCGGAGGAGTTCCCACTAACTTCTCCGGTACACAATGGAGAAATTCATTAGAACTGCTCCAAAACAACAACAGGATCTTATCAAACTGTCTCTTTTATTTTAGCCATAACTTTTGACTTGGGTATCCGTTTCGTGCATTCCTTATATCGTTGGAGAGGTCTTTCCGAGATCTACAACTTCCCAGTTGGATGATTTCAGTAATTCCTCACCAATTGTATGCATTTTTCAGGATTAATATCAGACACCTTGTCAATTGCCCCGGGAGAACACAAAACCTCAACCGCAAGAAAAGGAACTGTGAACCGAACTTAGGGAAGCATATACAGACTCTTGTTTAGTTAATGTTTCATTTCTATAGTTTCAAATGCTTAGTTCTAATAGTTTATGTTGAGGCTGCTCTGAGGTCACTCATCTGTTGCATGTCGAATGGTGTCAGGTACCAACACCAAAGGAAAGCCACACTCAACAATCTAGATAGGCAGTGTATAAAGAAACAAACAACGAAGGCACAGTCATCGCGCATCCAGGAAATTATTTAAGTGTGCAACAATACCCTTGAGAATGTGATCTACAACCAAGGACGCTAGAGCAACAATAACAACGGTTGTCGTAGCAGCAAAGGAGCAGTGAATTCGTATCAGACTCAAATCGATGAAGAGGAAATATGATCCCCACGATGATCAACTATCAAACTATGAGAACGAAGGGTCTCCCATGACCAGTCTTCATGGTGGATGAGGTGCAATATGGCCAAAGTCTATTGTTAGAATTAGGGTAAAATTGCAAAACAATAGAATCTTTTAACTT
>ML809176.1:152093-178919 GCA_009831015.1 Picea engelmannii
GAGAATGGCTCTTGCAGCTGCTTATAAATTTAACATCTATGATGGCCCACCAACACTAAAAGACAAATTCGAATTGTAAATGCATATTATATATTAAATCATGAATATTTTTGTTGTCCTTGTTCTCTCATCATTACAAGGGGGATAAAGAAAAAAGTTCATAAATGAAAGGTCATGGGGGAAGGCGGAAGGCCAAGAGTTACTTTGAACTTAAATAAATACTAGAATTGTACCCAAAGAAGGGCTTTTTGGCTCTTCAAGCATTGTATAGACTCAAGAACTATTTCAAGGACGTATACTGTGTTAACTAAAATTGAGGAGCTTTGATGCACCATTTCCGAAACTGTTAATATTGAGAAGCTCTCAGGGCCAGCTTTGGACAGAGAGAAAAACTTGCATGTGTTGTTGTTTTGCTGTGAACTGTTTCAAGCGGAATGTATGTTGTTCACATGGGCTGTAAGGACATATTTGCTAATAGAATTTTCTGATGCAATCTATGTTCCTCTGGCGGTACTGTTATTCTTTCTTATATTATATGTCCCGAGCAGATGAGTTGTTGGTGTATGCAGAAATATAATTTAGACTTTTCTGGTTATATGTTTGTGTGCATGTATTTCTAATTTTGCGCCATCATAACAACTATCTGATTGGGGTTGAAACAGAAATTGGTTTCACTACAGCTCATTTACTTACTATAATTTGTTCCTAGCTAGGATAGGATAGATTAGAAGTAGATTATATTTTTTCCATGCATTTGCATAGTCTTCATCTATATCTTTTGTTTGCATAACCATCCATCATTCACCTTCATCGGTGAACCGGGCCGCAACTGGTAAAACCAAAACCAGAAATGGCTGCCAGGCTAGAATCCAAATGGGTTCCCTATTCCAAATGGTGAAAGGTCTGATTGGAACTTCTTGCCGGGAATAACCCTTGCTGTTGACAAAGGGCAATTTTTCCCTCGTCAACAGAATCCAACAAGATTGTAATCCTCAAATAGAAAAAGGAAACCCAAGAGGAAGAAAAACTGGGCGGATGAGACTTGACCTTCACAGACCAGTCAAGACAAAAGGGTAGCATCGACCCTCCTTAGTTCAAGGTTCCATTGCCTAATATATAGCTAAAAAAGTAGCCTTGATGAATCAATTGTGCAAAACGCAGTGATAACCAAGGTGGGTCCTCTATAGTTTGACAGGTATTTGTCAGATTACTGTCAGTACAGAATCAATCTGTTACAGAGGTAGTGTATTTTTAGTATGTATCAGGATCACTTCTGCCTGTAGATTTACCTGGGGCAGGAAGTAATTTTGTAACAAATTTTCTTTCTGGGAATAAAAGGAATAATGACAAGCCAAATTGAATTTAAATATTTCTGCTGATTATCAATTGTTGATCGCTACCTAGCAGTTATATGATTCCAACCCACATGAGCCTTCACTGTCAAGCTTATTTTACAGAAACCCAATGTATATGTGCTGCTCAGAAATTAAAGAAAAACACAGTTCATGAAAGTTTACTTTTCCAACATATACATGTTGCGATTTAAGTATATATGATTCCTCAAAAGATTTAACCTTGTCTTAAATCGATTACCCTTTCTATTTCTATCTATGCAACCTAAGAAAGGAGAGAAAAAGAAACAAGTACTACATTAGTGTGTCCACACATTAGCAAATTACTTCATGGCACTGGTAAGTGAAAAGAACCATTATTTTGGCATTGTGCCATATAATCCTTGTCCCGTAATATGATTTAATATAAAAGAACAGAGTACCATGGCTAGTTTATAAAAACACAAAACAAACTGAAAAAGAACGCAGGGATTTGTGTACTTAATCACCAGTAAAATGGAAATTTCATTTTGTTTATAGAAAAAGATGATTGCATTAACCCAAATTATGATAATGTACAAAACTTGTCCTCATTTAGTCAAACATGCAGAAAAAGTTTATTACTAAGATCTGGCCATCGTGAATAGACAAGCCATATTTAACTTCTAACTTGTTCCTAAAAAACACTTGAAAATGAAACGTATAGGTATCCATCATTCACTACTACAAAAATATGAAAATACAGTTGTCACAACCAAAGTTTTGACCTAAACTATATATAGCATTGGAAATCTAGCACCAGTCCCCCTTACACTTGATAATGGAGGTTGATGGAAATCATTCATCCAGGAAACTTAAACATCTAGCAGCAGACCACATGAAGTTGCACGATTTCTATCATAATGATTTCCAAAGCACTAATTTAAAAAATTATTAAATACCCACGTAAATTTATCTTAATTCTGGATTTATCATGTCTTGAGACAGATCAAATTCCTAGAGTTGTAAATCTTTCCTCAATTTTTTTAATTAAAAAAAGGTTTCCACCCATGATAAATCTGGACTTTGGATTTACACTGATTCTTTATATATATATATATATATATATATATATATATTCCACGTGTTAACTCCAAGTTGTGTGTGTATATATATACCATGTGTTAACTCCATGTTGTGTGTGTGTATATATATACCACATGTTAACTCCATATTGAGTATATAAGGAACCGAATTATACATCTCCCTCATACTGAGCAGCACGCCATTGACATGCTTTAAGTTTTTAACTATAAGAATTTTTTTAATTTCAATTGTTTATCTATATATGTTTCCTCAAAGTGGGCATTGAAATTTTTTTTTGTTATTAATATTTTTTTAAATGCCACATGTCAACTTCATGTTGAGTATGTAAAGAATTACACAACTCCATCATTCCGGGCTGTAAAAAGCATCTCTGGGACACAATAAAAGCATGCTTGGAATGCTTCATATCAGTTTCTCACTAATCCTGAAGCAGAAACAGTAATGCCTAATGAAAGTTTTGCCATGTTAAAATCCAATTTTGGTAACTTCCTTCAATAACGAAATAGGCGAGAGAAAAAATACTCATGACAACCTTGAGCAGTATCCAACAAGGGGGTAGTTTGTTTGGCTTCTTCAATTGAATGATTCATGTCTCTCTTCCAAAATCTTATCTGCAACTTTAAAGTGGACATTCAAATATTTTTTTTGTTATTTCAATGTTTCCTCAAAGTGGATATTGAAATAATTTTTTTGTTATTAATATTTTTTTAAATGTCACATGTCAACTTCATGTTGAGCATGGAAAGAATCATATAACTCCTTCATTTTAGACTGTAAAAAGCATCTCTGAAACACAATAAAAACATGTTTGGAATGCTTCATGTCAATTTCTGACTAATCCTGAAACAGCAATGCCTCTGAAACAGTAATGCCTCAGAAGATTTAACCTTGGCTTAAATTGATTACCCTTTCTATTTCTATATATGCAACCCTAAGAAAGGAGGGAAAAAGAAACAAGTACTACATTAGTGTGTCCACATATTAGCAAATTACTTCATGGCACTGGTAAGTGAAAAGAATCATTTTTTTGGCATTGTGCCATACAATTCTTGTCCCGTAATATAATTTAATATAAAAGAACAAAGTACCATGGCTAGTTTATAAAAACACAAAACAAACTAAAAAAGAACGCACGGATTTGTGTGCTTAAATCACCAGTAAAATGCAAATTTCATTTTGTTTATAGAAAAAAATGATTTCATTAACGCAAATTATGATAATGTACAAAACTTGTCCTCATTTAGTCAAACATGCAGAAAAAAATCATTTACTAAGATCTGGCCATCTTGAATAATTTCAGAAAATATTAAATACCAGTCGATTTACAGATCAAATCTTTGGAGGTGCAAATCTTTTTTTTTTTTTTTTAATTTAAAAAAGGTTTCCATGCATGATAAATATGGCCTTAAGATGGATCTACACTGATTCCTTTATACATGGAGTTAACGCATGGCAAAACTTTTTTTAAATTAAAAAAAATTAGGAAAGATTTGCACCTCCTCCAGGGATTTGATCTGTAAATCCGGAATTAAGATAGATTTATGCTGGTATTTAATATTTTTTGAAATTGATGATTAAATCACGGCATCATAACTAATGATAGAATTCATGCACTACTTCATGTGGTCTGCTGCTAGATGTTTAAGTTTCCAGAATGAATGATTTCCATCAACCGCCATTATCAAGTGTAAGGGGATTGGTGCTAGATTTCCAATGCTATATATAGTTTATGTCGAAACTTTGGTTGTGACAATTGTATTTTCATATTTTTGTAGTAATGAATGATGGAGACCTATACATTTCATACTGAGCAGCACACCATTGAAATGTTTTAACGATAAAATCTTTTTTAATTTCAATTGCTTTATAAGGTTTTTCTTAATTTCAATTGCTTTATATAGAGAGAAATGTTTCCTCAAACTGAACATTGAAATATTTGTTTTTGTTATTAATATTTTTTTTAAATGCCACATTTCAACTACATGTTGAGCATGGAAAGAATTACACAACTTTCTCATTCTGAACTGTAAAAAGCATCTCAACTCCATGTTGAGCATGGAAAGAATTACACAACTCCCTCATTCTGGACTGTAAAAAGCATCTCTAGTACACAATAAAAGAGTATTTGGAATGCTTCTGGTCAGTTTCTGACTAATCCTGAAGCAGCACACAATAAAAGCATATTTGGAATGCTTCTGGTCAGTTTCTGACTAATCCTGAAGCAGCGATGCCTCTGAAACAGTAATTCCTAATGGAAGTTTTGCCATGTTAAAATCAATTTTGGTAACTTCCATCAAGAACGAAATAGGCGAGAGAACAAATACTCATGACAACCTTGAGCAGTATCCAACAGGGGGGCAGTTTGCATGGCTTCTTCAATTGAATGATTCATGTGTCTCTTCAAAATCCTATCTGCAACTTTAAAGATACGGTGTTGTATGGATGCTGACTCTAATGGCCCAATCAAATTAAGCCTTGTTGCAGCCGAAAGTAAATCTCTCAATGTCATAAATAAGTATGCTTGTTGTGTAGTAAAAGAATCAAATCCCAGAAGACCACAGATTATACCAAAAACTGAAGCATGATGAACATGGACCATACCTGGCTTTCGAGCATACTCTCGCATCTGTTTTAGATCTGGAATTTCAACAAACACTGTTGATGCTACCCGTAAAAGTGCTGATCCTTGGGAAATTGATGCTTTCCTCGCAACTCCATTAGTCAGGGTGGCATGCAATATTTGATCAATTTTAATCCAGTCTTCTATGTTGGGAAATCTGTTGGCTCTGTAAACAAAGGGCAGAAGTAAGCTCCCAGTATTCTCCAATGTGTTAACTGCAAACGCTTCTAATGCTTCTGGATTTGGAACTATCTGTGCCTGAATTGCAGCTTCAAGACCATAAGAGTGAGCAAAGCCACCAGTTGGAAGAACAGAATCAAGCATTTGCCACAGGTTCCATCTACAGAAATTGTTGCTGATAGACAAAGGCTTCTCACATATATCCACTGGCAGTTCATCTAGGCCATGATGCTGGTCCTCTGTTATATCAGTGTCACTGATGGCTGATACTCCATCTACAGCCCCATTAATATTACTCATATTTAACGTGAAACTATTGCTTTTCTTTACAACTACCGAGGGCCTTGAATTCAAATTTGAGATAAATTTGTCATGTGACTTGTGATATCCATCTTTTCCCTTAAGCCCAAATGCAAATTGTACAACTACACTTCCTGCAGCATAAAAACTAGCAGCTTGTTAATCAATAATCACCTCGGACAAAAAAACTTTAAAAGATACCACATGAGCCTATAATATGTATATAAAAATGCATGAATAACAAGACCAGAGAATAAAGTCACTTTCATTTTACTCATTAAACAGAACAAAAAACAATAAAATAAGTAACACTAGGCTGTGCACAAAATTTGAAAACCAGTGCGACTACATGTTGAACTCCTTAGAAACAAGGGAACTGCATCTCTTTTCTAAAGCTCCAGAGGCAAATAGAATATATGAACACCACATCATCAGATAACGCAGTTAAGTAGAGCAGTTAAAAAGCGACTGGAGAAACTATCAATCAGCGAGGATGGTGAAGAAGAAATAGGAAATTAGCCTACGGTTTCCTTTTCCTGTCTCAGCCAGTCCTATCTAGGCTTTCCTCTTTGCAGACTGTTGGAGATAGTACTCCAGAGTCCATACCTTGACAGTTCAGTCCATACCTCGACAGCGACCTGTCAAGGTTACCCATCATCAAAAGGGGCATGAAACTCCATGGAAGAGCAGACCACTGGCGGGGGCGCAGGTCTTGGGTTCAATTCCTAACCTATCCAAGTTTTTAACATATATGTTCTTATGCTTATGGAGCAGAATTTTTTTAATAATCAGGTTACATTGCTCTGTGGCTATTGTAGTTAAAAGAGTATGGATATGCCTCATTTTACTAATCATAGAAGGATGGATATGCCTGTATGTAAACATATTTGGAATGAATGGCAGAAATATGAACCAACTAATGCAAGACTATTTCCCAAAACAAAACGGAAAAGAAATCCAAAACAATACAGTGTTAAGCAGTCTTAATTAAATGATTCTTCTGAATTACTACTCTGCAAAGTGAGACTTATCTTTTCAATACAAYTCATGGCATCGTCTATTTGCAACAACAAATTATTTTATTACTGTACTAGTTGATAACTTGAACTGGGATTGATCAGAACAGATGCTCCTGCATCAGATGCTCATGTAAATGATGACSTTAATGGTCAATACCCACAGTATAAGCAACCCTCCAATGTGGCTGCTCTATAAGTCTGTAACTAGACTGTTCAAGGATCTCCTAATAACACTTGATCAGCATTCAAACATTCCTCAATTCATCTCTGTCATAGTTAAATCTCTGCAACACAAATATTAATTAAATTCGAGTCCATGAATTGATCACATGGAATGGATCAATTCTCCTTCATCTGTGATCTCTACCCTCTAAGTGGATCAAACTTGACCCAAAACCAGACTATCTCCTTAAATCAGATTACTATCCTGGAATAAACCACAGAGTTCTTGATCTGTAGCGTGGTAAGGGTCGAGAACTTACCTACATCACATATGACCAGGGGTCCCGAAATCAAGCGCTAATGCTCATGGCATTATCAACACTTTCCATGCGTTTCCAAATTGACGGACATGACTTAATCAATCATTAAAATGAACGGCTGTCGTTCATTTCGGGGGTTAAGTTACGACTCGGATCTCCATTTTATGGGGGCCCGAAATGTATAATCCTTCGACGCGTGTCAATATGTTGGATGGTCGAGATCATTTCGCATCCCAACTTAAGATTAAATCGCGAGCTACTTCTCCATGCAAACTAAACCTCTGCCCTAGATCTTTGACTCCCCGATGGCGATCAATGTTTATATTTACTCCTGGTCTTGGCACCTGATCTAACGGTTGTGTCTTAATCATGAAGTGAGTGGACAGTGAAGGTTCGTCCTTGCCTTTTAAATGTGGATCCGGCGGCTTGTACCCAATCTAACTCTCGATCTGATGGTCATAAGTTCTCCTGGGTTGGACGATGAGATTCTAACCCCAATCCGAATCAAACGGCTATTGTAGCTTTCACTGTCACTCTTCTGTGCATACCTACAACAAGTTACCTTAGCCACATTCGCTAAACAAAGGGGATCATCCATCCTTTATAGTGATCGATGATTTCATCGATGACAACCTTCTAAAGGTCTAATTCACTTTGCGACTCCTCTTTCTCAGACCTGCAATAGTCATTTGCAATTATGTCTACAAGCAGACTTGAGACTTACAACAAAACCCAAGGTCTAACACAGTTCCACAATTATACCAATCTACAGAGGCTCTTTCACACCTAATCAACACATGCAACGAATCATAGGTTTCTTCATAATACTGAAACATAGTTTTCATTCCTTCATTCAGATACACACACTATACATGGATTTACATAAGACTTTCAATGCCTCTTAGCCTGGATCATATTCAACATGCCTCTTTTCCCCTCTCTCTGGCCTAATTCTTCCTTCAATTGGCCACCTCGATGCCTTACAGGCTTACAATTAAATAATTAGCCTGGTCTGAAGCTAAACATAGCTCCAATCCACAAATTACTCCTAAGACCCTATAATCACTCCAACCCTCTCTCTCGATCTGTCTTTATTGAGCAGACTCGGTTACAAATTATCCAAGAATAGAGAAACAAACACAATCCTAAGATCTCCCTCATATTCGAAAACAATTCCAATTCAATCCTCACTTAACTAATTACATCAACAGTTAGAGAAACAATCTCATCCCTTCTAACAATCTCAGCTTCTAGAACGTACTCAAAAACTTAGAAAAATACAACATTTCATTAGGGAACCAACTCCCTTAGTGAACTTTGAGAGACCCCCTAGGTCTGCTCCTTAGGTCTTAGATTTGGAAGCTCAGATGCTCCTGCATCAAGAACTTCACTGGATCGATCAGAATCTTACTCGCTAGTTGGCTAGCTAGGTTTACCCAAGACCAACCAGTGAAAGCCGCTGCAGGACCGACTCTGAAAAGAATTGTCCTCGAAAGACCAACCGTTCGCGCTGTGCCAGAAGTGATGAGGACCTTACCGGGAAGCGACTTACGGCCCACCTGAAAGTAGTAACCCTTCTAATCGACGAAGGTAAGTAAAGCGACTGTGATCGATCTATGGTGCACAAATTATGAACCCCTTGCCCTGGTTAAGGTTAATTAATTTTATCTATCAGACGCTGTGACACATTGTTTTAAGCCTTGCCCAGGATTCTAAAAACAAAATGCAAGAGAATTGACGATGAAGAAAAGAAAAGGGCTGGGAACGAACTGTTTCAGAAGTTCTGATCATACCTTTGTTTTTCCTTTTCAACTCAAAAGCCAAATGCAATCGAGATGTTCAGGATGAGTGAAATTCTGCATTGAGTAGCGAACGAATGAATATGGCCTCTAACCAACCTCGAATGTCAACTAGCTCACAGCTAGCAATCCGACAATGTGAAAGCCAGAACCCACTTTTGTATATATACATCCCACAATGTGAAAGCCAGGACCCACTTTTGTTGTATATATACATCCCACAATGTGAATGCCAATGTCAGCACCCACTTGTATTGTTTTATATATATATATATATATCCCACAATGTGAATGCCGATGTCAGCACCCATTTGTATTGTATTGTTTTATATTTTATTGTATGGGCCGGGATAAATGCCGTCCCTATCCTCCCTGATGGAGAACATCGAAGATGCCACAAAAGGACACGCTTGACATGGATGTGGGATCTTTTCCAAAGACGCCTTCTGTCGGTTTTTGTGGCTGCCGAATATTGCAAACTCCGGTTTTTGGGATCTTTTCCAAAAACACTGACATGAATTTGAATTTGGTACGAAATCGATAACCTGGGAAGGTGTTTGGATCTTTCAAATGAATTCGGTACGAAGATCGATAACCTGAGAAGGTGTTTGGATCCCTCCTGCCTCATCGTACCCCATCCCTCGCCTCATTTCGCCTTCCTGCCGCCCTCGCTACTGTTCGTTCCCCTCCACCCGGTCTCCCCTTTCTCCTCTCATTGTAGGGACTTTCCCTTCACCTATCAAACAAACCGGGAAAATTGCATTTGGGTTTGAAGAACGGAAAGGGAGCTGGCAGACGTGCTTTCCCACCCATCTATATCTGGAATGCGAAAAGAAAGGCTCGATAACCTTCACACCGCCCTGCACCAGGAAGAAGTAGGTTCGGCCTTCGACCCAGCAGTTGTTTTGGATTCTGACCATTAGTGTTCGATCCGCCCAGGAATGAGCAGGATACGATGGATTTGACAGTTATGGGGAGCCTCTAGCAGTCAAAAAAAGTTAGCAGTAACAACGCCCCGCGGGAAGATGGTATTGTTGGTGAAACAGACTCCAAGGCCATGATGCCCAACTTGCACTGCCCTTCAACCGCACCTCCTCGTCAATATAATGAGCCGAATCATAACAGAAGAATGGCGACATCTACTATCAGTTACAACAGTAGTTGGAACCATCGATATCGTTCCCACAATGCCCATTATAGGCCGTTGAAAGCTGGTGCAGCTATAAGTTGTTCTTGTTGGGTTGAATGTAATTAAAAAAAAAGAAGACTAATTTTAAATGTACAGTCTGAGAAGCAAAATGTTAACCTTCATTGTTGCTTCTCTTTACTTATCAATCTGTGTAAATGCTTTAACTTGTTCTAATTCTATTTTATCTTAATCCAATATCTTATGCAACATTTCGACGAAGTCCCATCTCTGGAAGTCTGGTTAGAAGTGAAATAGGTAAACAGTTTCCACCCTTGAGTTTTCAGCAGGGTGGTGTCTAATCTGATCAATGGATGATTATTCCATGTAAGAAATATAGTTTGCAAGTTAATTCATCAATCCATGACAACAAAAGCCTTTCTTCTTCAGATACGTTTATTGGGATGATCTGTGAAGTCCTTTGTGATTTTAAAAATGTGAGAAAAATGTGTAAACTTATAAAATATTCAAACATAACAGCAGATGATCTGGAAAGGTTCAATGAAACAAACTATCTTGGTGTGTAGCAATAATGCGCAGGGTACCTAGGTTCTGCTCGATGATTCCAAACAGAATGGAAGGCTGAAAGGGTAAACTGCAGATCCAGATATGTAGAAACCCAGCAGATAAAGGCGTTATTGCCTGCATCGATGACTTTTTTAATATGCCGGTATTATTAGCCTTGATTTAGCGTAAATATGTCGATGTTATTAGCCTTGCCAGATTAGACGGCGTTTAACTCCGATTGCATTGGAGTGGAGTAGAAGGGAATTGGAGTTAGAGAGACTTTTATGTGTCAGAATTTTGCATTATTTCATGTGTGATTAGGAAGAATAATCTCTAAATTACAAAAGCGTTTCTACTACAAATGTTAAGTTATAATGTCTAAATTTTAGTGAGAAGACATTGATACAACAAATGTTTAGTTATGATGTCTAAATTTCAGCGATAAGACATGAAGTTAAGATTTTTTTTTTTAATATAAACATAAGAAGTTGTTTAATTGTTCTACGAAATGGTTTGTTTTTTTTGTTGGCGATATAAATTTGTACAAAATCACTGTTATTTGTTATTTAAAATCCATTTCTGAATGCAGAAATGGATTCAGCATGCTGAAAAACCCTTGGGGCACTCGGATTATAAATAATCACTCAAATGTGAGGATTTGACAATTTCTTCCCATATTTCGAGCAAATGTCCCCAAAAAATATCACCATAAAATAATCATTTAGTGGAACATTTAGACTATGACTAAACATAATCAAAATAAGTTTGTATTATATTGGGAATGTGAAAATACAATAGTGGAAATTTTCTTTTGAAATGTTTGACATACATTGTTTTATAGAACTTATTCATAACCCTTTACAAGCTATAATCAAGTGTTGTAGAGAACAATGCAATAGAATTTGTTTTACATACGTTTTGTATATTAAGGAGACTATATATGATATATGAAATTTTGTAAGCTTTATGAATAACATTGGTGTACCAATAACAGCGTTGTGGCAATAACATCAGTGTGCAATAACTTTGGTAAAGTACTTACACCCCTCCGTAATAACTTCGATGAAGTACTTACACCCCTCGACAATGTAGTCCTTAAATTTTCCATTGGGCAGTACTTACACCCCTCGACATTGTAGTCCTTACATTTTCCATTGGGCGGTGCTCTAAAGAGCACTGGAGTTTACCACAATTGATTTGTGTATTCCTATATGTTGATGTATAAGTTTACTTAGGACATGTCATCTTTCTTGGCTATTTGTGGACTCACACCATGCGATCTTTGACTTATCATTGGAGTGGGTGAATTACCCAACCATCTCTTTGTCTTATTACTCTAATGGGTGAATTATCCATCTACCTCCACTAAGTGTTATCTCTTCTCAACATATTATAAATAGAGGAGCTCTTCATTGTAATAAAACAATAGATCTAATAGATCAGTCTCTCATTTGTAGAAGGTTGTTGGTCTTTGCAGTTGTCTTGAATCTGTGATATTGTTTTTCTCAATATCTACATCGTATTAGCGCTAAACTGCAAACCCCTTCTCATATTTTGTCGAGAGAGATGCAAGTTGTCGGTAATCATTGTTGTAAGGCGTTGACTGTTTTTCCATCACTGTTGTTGTTCTCCCTTGTCCCCGCCATCGGTGGTCTTAATCGGTGCCTTCTGTCTTGAGAGATTAATGTTGTGTGTGGCTTAGAATCTCACGTTTGCTTTCATTGATTCCCTCAGTGGCAAAGCAATTCGCGGCTAGATCAAGCGCCTACACTCATAAGTCTGTTTTTCTTCCATCTGTCATCAATTTGGTGATTGTGGTGTTGGTATCGGTTGGGTAGGAGTGATATTTGGCACATAAAGGGGCAAGAACTGATACGTTGTCACCAGAAAAGAAAGGTGCGACACAAAATCACCCATTTAAGATCAACAAAGTGCCCAACTCGTCCAACAAAGCTCTCATCTTGTCCATCTTATCCAACAAAGGTCCAGCTCGTCCGACAAAGCGCCCAGCTCGTTTGATGGGCCTCTATGCTCAATGGCCTCATGAATTGTGAGGAAATATCGATCACTGGAATTCAAGCATCAAGGTTTTTTTTCTTTTGGTTCACTGAATGGCTAATGATGCATTTCTTGACCAAGAATGCTATGAGATCGATCAACAGTAAGCTCAAAGAGTCCGAAAGGAAAATTTTGTGAGGAGGTGTTTGAATATTTGCTAGATATTTGTTCTTAGATTGACTGTTGCTAATAAAAAGTCACATGGAGCTCATGCCATGTGAGCCACACCGACACATTTTGCAATGTAAATTGTGTCAATTGTTTTCTTACACAATGTTTGGTTGACCGAACTCAGACCACCTGGGACCTATGTGCATTGGTTTGTGCCATTTTTTTTTTATCTCCAACAAGCTCTACACAATCGACGCCCTCAATGTGTAGTAGTCGAACTCCCTTTGCCTGATAAAAGACCGATCTGATTGGCAAGACAACTTTGTATTACTGGCTTGAGAGGGTGTTTGATCTTCAAATCTATGCCACACGACTTACAACCACGCCATTTTTTGAGCACATCAAGAGGAAGCAAAGTCATTTTGGCCAAAGTCGAGGTTTCGAAACCAGTGGACGACAAAAGTGTTGAAGTATCTTCATCATCCGGGATATTGGTATGCTATCTCCTTTTCTCGGAGCAGATTTCAAAGTGTTTTTGGGCAAGTTTTATTTTGTTTAATTATTAGGACAAAAGTGAAAAGTTCATCACCCTTTTATTTGTAACCAAGCCACATCTTGTGGTATGTGTGAGTTGTTAAAAATCTCTTGAGCTCTTCATTTAGAGCTTGAGGTTCCATTTTTATTTTGGATTATACAACCATATCTTTGTTTTTATTTATATTCTCAATTGTAAATGGCCGAGTTAAGGATTGTTGAGCTCCTAAATCTCCATAACTATCATACATGGAAATTTAAGATGCAACAATTGTTGCAATCAAAAGAGCTTTGGAAAATGTTAATTGAGGCTCAACCCATGTTCACCAAGGAAATCGAGAGGTTCGCCTATCGAAATAAACTTCTTGAATCTATGGGCCTCATTGATTTGCAGGTGGCAGATAGCTTGTTGTTCCACATTGTTGATTGTAAAACTCTGAAATCAAGTTGGAACAAGTTGGCTTCCTTATTTGGAAAAGTTAACGAATTTTGAGCCCTACAATTGGAAGCAGATTTTTCATCACTGGTACCGGATGAGAATGCATCCATTGAAGAATATCTTACCAAATTCAGGCTACTGGTGGCACAACTAAAAGGGCGTGGAAAAACTAAATCAAATGAAGAATGCATCTTCTTGATTTTATCCAAGCTAAAAGGTCCTTATCAAGTATTTTCTTCTGCATTTTATTCTACTATGGATGCACTAGGAAGTGAGTTTAAAATGCATTCCTTTGAGATTTTTTGTGAGTGTCTTACTAGAGAACAATCTAAGCTTACTCAATTAGATGCTCTTTCTAGCTCTAACAATAAGGCTCTTGTGGATCATATCTCGAAAACTAAGCACAAGACTCGGTATAAGCATAAGAAAGATTTTTCTCAAGTTGGTGAGTCTACCTTCAAGCCTCAACAGAAAACAAAATATTTTCCTCCATCTTCCAAGTCTAGTTAGTTTTCCTCCAAGACAAAGAAGAAGAAATCAAGTGACACCTGCAATTTCTATGGCAGAGTTGGGCATGTAGAATCTAAATGTTGGTTGAAACTTGAAGCTTTGAATGAAGCCATGAGGCAACATAATATTTCAGTGCCCAAATCTTCTTATACTAGTAAACTACATGCTTTTATCAACTCAAGCTTTGTATGCATCTTCATATAGATGGATACTTGATTTTGGTGCTTCACATCACATGACCCATTCTCATGAGTTGTTGACTTCTACATCTGAATGTAGCATTTCACATATTGCAGTTGGAGACTGTTAGGTAGCTAGAGGGGTAGTGGAGGCCATTCAATGTAAGGTAGACTAGGTCCACTATATTATTAAATAAGACCCACTATGGTAGTTAGATATAATAAATGGGTAGTTAGATATAGTAAATGTAAGAGGACTTCTTAGAAGGTTCTACTTATAGAAGATTCCTCCTCTAGAATGTTCTTAGGTGATGGTAGCACTATATAAAGGGGTTCAAACAATGTAATGGGATATGAAGAAAAGTATTGTATTTAGAGCGGTAGCTCAATAGGAGGAAGCCCCCTCGAAGAGGAAAGTGAACAATGTTAGAATATGATGGATGTGCTTGTTTAACCATAGACAATATAGCAATATTGTCACCCAACCATAGGTCGAAGCCACCCCCAAGCACCTTAACCTTGTCAGAGAATCATTCCGAAAGCAAACCCTAGGCTAGATAGCCAAACAAAGGTGGTGCACCTTTCTCCAAGGATAGCACACCAAGCAAGAGTAACAAGAGTTGATCATCGAGTCCAAACCATAACCAAGAGAGAGTCCAAGCCAAAACCGAAATCTGCTAGTTGCAGCAATTGCAACAACAACTCTCCTCCAAACTTGCGCACAAACTGGCCAACTACAGTGCGCACAAGTGTGCTTCTGCAGTTCTGAGAATATTGGCTAGGATGAAGATTGGCCTCATGTATTTATACTATTTCTGACAAACTGCCTAGGCCGACTTCTCATTCTAGGTGCTAATTCTTTAGTATATAACATTTCCTTTAGCCGACTTCTTCTCTTGGAGGCTAATAACCTAATATGAGTCATTCTCTTGAGCCGACTTGTCTTCTAGGGTTATTAACCAATTAATTAGGGTTTCTTCTTGCTTCTCGAAATATTCTATTCTCGTTAGGTTTACACGTGGAAGTAAATACCTCCTGCAGGTACCATAATATCAACACTCCCTCCTAGCTAGGGAGGTATTGAAGGTAATGGTCTTGAGCACAAACATACCATTCACCCAACAACATCAACATAGTCGTATAGATTATCTCATGATTAGATCATGAGCACCATCATCACTATCGATGTCATCAACTACATCATCTCTCGAAACCATACACCATCTGAGTAATCAGACATGATGTTGGATAAGTCACTCACTCCACAGAGTGACACAAGAACCATTCTTCTAATCCGGACATATGTCCTAGAAGAATAAATGTCCTGGACCATTTTCCATCTGAGGAATCTCTGTCCATTGATCATCCATCTAGCTGATAATCATTTCCAACACTATTGATAGTCTTCAAGGCAATCAGAATAATGCCATTCAATAGAACACAACTGTGTCTATCCACAGTAGTACACAACTACAATTCAGTGGTACACTACCACACCAAGTAGCACACATATACTTGTTTAGTGACATATAGTCACAATCAGTGGAACACATCCACCACAATAACATACATCTACTGTCCAGAGACATACAATCTCCATAACAATCATATCATTTGATATCAACCTGCGCAAAAAACATTGTTATGATACCAAATCATTTGGGCCATTCTTCCGTTCACATCTGTGAGATCTGGAAGAGCATCTACCCTTAGATAGTGAAACATCAACGATGAACTATCTGGACTTTTCTTCTCAAGCAAGGAAGAATGATTGTCTAAGATTTTTGAGCCTGGACCATTCACCTATTTGGGCCATTCCTCTGGCACTAAACAAAGTGCAACCTGGAGAGAACGAGTTTGCCCTAGGGAATGTTTGTCCCTGATCGCTGAACCTGGACCATTCACCTATGTGGGCCATTCCTCCAGCACTAAACAAAGTGCAACCTGGAGAGAATGAGTCTGCCCTAAAGAATGACTGTCTTGCACCAACCTCCAAAACAGACCATTCTTTGAAACTACTCACAATTGTGAGCTTCGAAAGAATGACTGTCCGATGAAGCAGACCAGTCTTCTTGACCACTACTGAGACTGATCGTCAAGAAGAGAGACTGTCCTATACCATTCCCCCACATTGGCCACACAGGGAATCGTTGTCTATGGTACATCAACAATCCATCGAACCATTTTCATTACGAAAATGACCGTTCGATCTGGACCATTTTCCGAACTGGAAAATGCCTGTCTGTCAGAAATCTCAAACCACTTTTTGAATTGGAAAGGGATTGCTCATCCTGGACCATTTTTCAAACTTGAAAAATGACTGTCCATAAATCAATAACACATCAGTGCTCCCTCCCAACCTGGGTGTCATCTCTTCCCTTTTCATTAAGGAAGTCGTCTCCACGAGCTATAACTAGTTTCTTGAGTATGCAAACTCTTTCATCTTGGACATAGGCTTTACCAAAATATCTGCTTATATGCTCATCCGTGGAGATATATTTGGAGGGCCACTTCTCATTTCTAGACCTCATCACAGAGAATGTAATTCTTGGTCTCAATGTACTTCCGTTTTTCTGGAACATTGGTTTTCTCTGAAGGCTTCATATAGCTCTGATCATTATAGTATATCGTAGTTGGATTCATCTCTTTTGTTTCCTGCTAGCTCATAACATTGTGGCAAGGATCAGATTGGAACATATCCATGTGGCACTTCTTCTATCATCATGAGAGTTTTTCATGGATTAGCAATCCATCATCCTGGACTTCTGAGTAACCATTCTGATTTTTATCATAGAAGTTTTTCACCACGCTTCTGCTGTGCATGAGAGGCTTTGCACCAAGTTGTTTGAATCCATACACAATCTTCTTTCATATACATACAAGGGTCTTTTTCTGGTATACCTCAAAGCCTTGAGGTTGCTCTACATACGCTCTTTGTTCAATTATTTTGTAGAACAGTCTTTGCATTCATCTTATGTAAACTCCGAACCATGGATATTGCAGACGATATAATGGCTCATGTAAAGGTATGTCTGGTTTACTGGAACAAAGCAATCATCATAGTCTTCTTCCTCCATCTGGGAGAACCTCTACTTCTAGATCTCACAATGCTTACATTCATAAGTCTTCCATACACCGTTCTTCATCACAACTTTCAGTTCCTCTGCTTGATTTCTTTTAGTGAGTTCAGATTAGGCTGGTAGTCTTGTGATTCTCGATACAATGACTGGTTGTTCTGGCTTTTCTTTCTCTCTTGGAATCTCCATGTTCTTCCTCATGTTTCTCTTTAGCTCTTGGGTCCATGGAGTTTTCTATAGCTTCCATGCCCTGAAGATTCCAACTTCTTTCTTTCATCATAGGATCATGGATGTGGATGGACAACCATGGATACTTTAAGGCTTCTTTTCGAATAAGACTTCTTCTAAAGTCACACTGACACATGCTGCTTTTAATGGTTGCTACCATGGATAGATACTTCATCATCTTTAATGGATCATATTATTTAGGATTATCTCCCTCCAAATCCTTGCTTCATGCATGAATTCATGCTCTTCTTTTGGAAATATATAATCGGCTCCCTCCATCTAGGAGAGTCCACACTTCCGTCTGCATCCTTATTGCCTTCTGCAAAGTGTCACAAATCTTTTTCCAATTTCCTCTTGATTGCTGACTTCTTTTTGTCTTTATTTCTTCTAGGTTTCTTCAAGATTGATTATGATTTCGGCTTATCTTGCAGCTGTTACTTATGTAATAACTTCCACATGAATTGTTACCAGGGGTTGTTGATGTACTTTATCCTCTCATATGTATTGCCTGACTTGTAGTCATTGTGATAGCAATCCTTATCTTGTTGTTCTTCCATAGGTATAGTTTCTCTTTGAGCATGTTATCATTTAAGAAATAGATATGCAAGATATGTACAAAAAACATGGTATGTACAAGAACTATGAAGAGTATTGTTACCTTGTCTTAGAAGAAGAAGTTTGTTTTGTTCTGATTGGCTTTCTTTGAGGGTTCCCTTTCTTCGGCAACTGATGCTTCGTGTGTTTCCTTCCTTTTCTTTAATTCAGGACAATGATTCTTGTAGTGACCATACTTTTGACAATTGAAGCATTTTATTTTTGACATATCTTTCTCTTGATTTGGTTTCTTCCTAGAGCCAAACTTCTTTTTATTCCTGAAATTCTCGAACTTTGTTGTGAAGGCTTGATCATCGTATTTCTCTTGGGGTTTCTCTTTTGCACTGATCCTTGATTCTTCTTGTGCACATCAAGTCCAAAGTTCTTCAAATGTGGGATACTCCTTCCTTGTGTTCATGCTTGTGGAAAATGCATCCCATGTCTTGGATAGACAATTGAGTACTATATTTACCAATTCCTTCTCTGAAATGATTTATTCAATAGCTTGTAGTTGATCTCTTAATTGAGAGATTATCACAAGGTATGATGTTATGTTGTCATCATCATTCATCTTCATGTCACCGAACCCATTCTTCAGACTCATTACTTGTCCAATGTTTTTGACTGAGAAGAGGCTTCTTAGGGCATCGTACATCTTCTTAAACGAATCAAGATGGGAGATGTAGGGTATTAAGTGGTCTTTTATAGAATCAACTATGATACTCATGGAAATGATGCCATTGTCTTTGAACTTCTCCATAACTGCAACGTTCTGCGGTTCCTTCTCTTTTCCTTCTTCAAACTCTGGTTCCACAATCTTTCCTTTCACGATATCCAACACTTTATTCTTGGAAAGGATGAGGTCAATCCTTGTCTTCCATGCTCTGAAGTTAGAAGCCCCTTCTAACTTGTTCTCTGACTTCATAGAGTAAGTCATGTCTTCTTTGACTTGGTCAACCCTAGGTTTGACCAAAAACTCAAACTTGACGTCTTAGCTTGTTGAGAGTACTGGGAGATGTGCTAGGCTAGGGCTCACTAGCCTATCCAAAAATTCGGTCAATCCCTTCACTTAAGGTGCCTCAACGAGAGGGTTAGGGTTTCGTTGCTACAGGAAAAATTGGCTGCAACTGCAACTGCAATTGAACAAATCCTCCCAATCTATCTTCCAATGGTTAGACTGTCTGAAGATAGTGTGGGCCCATAACCTATTAGAATATGATGGATGTGCTTGTTTAACGCAATATTGTCACCCAACCATAGGCCGAAGCCACCCCCGAGCACCTTAACCTTGTCAGAGAATCATTCCGGAAGAAAAGCCTAGGCTGGATAGCTAAACAAAGGTGACACACCTTTCTCCACGGATAACGCACCAAGCAAGAGTAACAAGAGCTTATCAGAGAGTCCAAACCATAACCAAGAGAGAGTCCAAGCCAAAACCAAAATCTGCTAGTTGCAGTAGCTGCAACAACAACTCTCCTCCAAACTTGCACACAAACTGGTCAACTGCAGTGTGCACAAGTGTGCTTTTGTAGTTCTGAGAATACTGGCCAGAATGAAGACTGACCTCCTGTATTTATACTATTTCTGGCAGACTTCCTGGGCCGACTTCTCATTCTGGGTGCTAATTCTTTAGTATATAACATTTCCTTTAGCCGACTTCTTCTCTTGGAGGCTAATAACCTAATACAAGTCATTATCTTGAGTCGACTTGTCTTCTAGGGTTATTAACCAATTAATTAGGGTTTCTTCTTGCTTCTCGAAATATTCTATTCTCGTTAGGTTTACACGTGGAGGTAAATATCTCCTGCAGCTACCATAATATCAACAAACATGAGAGGATCCCTTCCATAATATGATCCATTGTATGGTGTTGCCCTACCTCAAGGGTTTTCTATGATAAAAATGTCGTTCTTCTATATTGTTCTATGAATTGTTTTGGTGTTTCTGTATGCAATTATTTAGTACTTAACAATTGGTATCAAATCACTTTCCTTGGCCAAAGAAGGGAAGATGTTTTGCTCTTTTTGCAGATTTTTTCTAGTGTAAAAAAAAGGGAGGCGCACTTCAGGTTCAGATATGAAACTTTTTGTGTATAATTTGGCCAAACAAATTGGATACTTGAATTCCTCTCGAAAAAATACCCAATTTCAAAAAACAAATTGGACGAAACGGATTCCGGGAAGTAAAGTTATGAGAATTTTTAATTCAACAGTTTTGTAGGGTTTTCCGGAAAAGTCGCGATTTTCTACAGGTTTTTTTTTTTTTTTTTTTCTCCGCTCCAACGATTGCGTGATTTTTCTGATTCTGTAGTAGTTGGGGCTGAATTTTCCAAAAATAATTCCAGATCTGATTTCCTCTCACAATTTCACCTAATTTCAAATCCAAATCGGAGCTCTGGAAGTGAAGATATCACTGATTTAAAATCAACTATTTTTGGGGGTTTTTGTGATGGCGGTGGGACTGCAGAGATCATAACTTTTCATAGGGTGTTTAGATTGCTACCAGATAAGTGTTATTGGATAAATCATTTTACGAGATTTCTTTTGATATATTATATGTGGTGTTTCTAATGGATATCTATTCTCAAATCATGGCAGACATTAAGACAACAATTCAAGAGTTCAAAGTTAAAATGCAACATATTCTAGAGAAACTTGTTCAAGAGTTCAAAGTTGAAATGCAACATATTCAAGATGAATGTATTCAAGTGTCCAAAATTTCAATGCATATTATGGACGAATATAATCAAGAAAGATATGCTTGGTATGATTTTGAGACCGATTGGGATGATTGGTATATGGACAGTTGTCATTTTTGGGATGATAACTATTTCCATCTTCTATTTGATGACTCTACTCCCCCTCAAGTAGAGAAATTCCTGGAGAGTAAACACGATCATTCTCTGTATATTCTTCTTCAGTTTTATTATTCTCCAGTTGAAGTGAATGCATTTTTTGTTGGTTCTAAATATTTCGATCCACATGACCAGTGTCAATCTTTAGAGCATCATTTTCAGTTTCTTCCCAAGTTCCAATATCTTCAACATGGAGCTCACATGAGCACTTGGACATGGGACCCAGGTTCATAGTGGCAGTTCAATTACATCAACATAGTGGCTCACATTTATACATGGGACCTTGGTTCTCTAGTCTTCTTCAACATTATGGTCCACAATTACTCATGGGACCCTTGTTAGAATATAATGGATGTGCTCATTTAACCATAGACATTATCACTATTGTCACCCAACCATAGGCCGAAGCCACCCTTGAGCACCTTAACCTTGACAAAGAATCATTCCGGAAGCAAACCCTAGGCTAGATAGACAAACAAGATAACACACCTCTCTCCAAGAATAGCGCACCAAATAGGAGTAACAAGAGCTGATCAAAGAGTCCAAACCATAACCAAGAGAGAGTCCAGGCCAAAACTGAAATCTGCTAGCTGCAACAAGAGCTCTCCTCCAAACTTGCGCACAAATTGGCCAACTGCAGTGCACACAAGTGTTGCTTCTGTAGTTCTGAGAATGCCTACCAGAATGAAGATTGGCCTCCTGTATTTATACTAAAACTGACAAACTTTCTGGGCTGACTTCTCATTCTGGGTATAATTTTTCCTTTAATCGACTTCTTCTCTTGGAGGCTAATAACCTAATACAAATTATCCTCTTGAGCTGACTTGTCTTCTAGGGTTATTAGCCAACTAATTTAGGGTTTCTTCTTGCTTCTCAGAATATTCTATTCTCATCAGGTTTACACGTGGAGGTAAATACCTCTCACAACTACCATATTATCAACACTCCCTCCTAGCTAGAGAGGTATTTGAAAGTAATGGTCTTGAGCACAAACATATCATTTACCTGGTAGCATCAACATAGTCATATATACTATCTCATGACTAGATCATGAGCACCACCATCACTATCAGTGTCATCAGCCACATCATCTCTTGAAACCATACTCCATCTGAGTAATCATACATGATACTGGATAAGTCACTCACTCCACAGAGTGACACAAGAGCCATTCTTCTAATTTGGACATATGCCCTAGAAGAATAAATGTTCTGAACCATTTTTCGTCTGGGAAATGTTTGTCCATTGATCATCCATCCAGCTGATAATCATTTCCAACACTATTGATAGTCTTCAAGGCGATTAGAACAATGTCATTTAATAGAACACAACTGTGTCTATCCATAGTAGCACACAACCACAATCTAGTGGTACACTGCCACACCAAGTAGCACACAGATACTTGATCAGTGACATATAGTCACAATGAGTGGAACACAACCACTATAGTAGTATACATCTACTGTCCAGAGACATACAGTCTCCATAACAATCATATCATCAATTTGCACAGAAAACATTGTTATGATATATAAACTGAATCATCTGGGCCATTCTTCCACTCACATCTGTGATATCTGGAAGAGCATCTGCCCTAAGAAAGTAAAACATCAACGATGAGTTATCTGGACTATTCTTCTCCAGCGACAAAGAATAACCATCTCGATTTTTGAGCCTAAACCATTCACCTATCTGGGCCATTCCTCTAGCACTAAAAAAAGTGCAACCTGGAGAGAATGAATCTGCCCTAGGGAATACCTGTCCCTGATTGCTAAACCTAGACCATTCATCTATCTGGGCCATTCCTCCGGCACTAAACAAAGTGCAACATGGAGAGAATGAATCTTCCCTAGGGAATCACTGTCCAGACCATTTCCTAAGGAAAGGACTGTCCTGCACCAACCTCCAAAATGAACCATTCTTTGAAACTGCTCACAACTGTGAGCTTCGAAAGAATGACTATTCGGCGAGGCGGACCAGTCTTCTTGACCACTACTGAGAGTGACCGTCAAGAAGAGAGACTGTCCTAGACCATTCCCTATGTTAACAATAAGGGGAATCGTTATTTATGGTACATCAACAATCCATTGAACCATTTTCATTACGAAAATGACCGTTCGATCTGGAACATTTTCCGAACTTGAAAATGCATATTCGTCAGAAATCTCAAACCACTTTCCGAACTAGAAAGGAACTGCTCATCCTGGACCATTTTTCAAACTGAAAAATGACTGTCCATAAATCAATAACAGATCAGCGCTCCCTCCCAACTTGGGAGTCATCTCTTCCTTTTTCAATAAGGAAGTCGTCTCCAGGAGCTCCAACTTGAGTACACAAACTCTTTCATCTTGAACAGAGGCCGTGCCAAAATTTCTTCTTTATCTTCTCATCTATGAAGATATATATTGGAGAACCACTTCTCCTTTATGGACTTCATCACAGAGAATGTAATGCTTGATCTCAATGTACTTCGGTCTTTCTGGAACACTGGTTTTCTAAAGGCTTCATAACATCGTGGCAAGGGTCAAACTTGGAACATATCCAAGTGGTACTTCTTCTGTCATCATGAAAGCTTTATCATGGATTGACAATCCATCATCCTTGAGTTCTGAGTAACCATTATGATACAATATCTTTGTTATAGAATGTTTTTCACCACGCTTCTGCTGTGCATTGGAGGCTCCACACCAAGTTGTTTGAATCCATACAAAACCTTCTTCCATCTGCATACAAGAGTCTCTTCCTAGTATACCTCAAAGCCTTGAGGTTGTTCTACATACGTTCTTTGTTCAATTATTCTGGAGAACAATCTTTGCATTCATCTTATGTAAACTCTGACCCATGGATATTGCGGACGATATAATGGCTCATGTAGAGGTATGTTTGGTTTACTAGAACAAGCAATCATCATAGTATTCTCCCTCCATATGGGAGAAACCTCTAGTTCTGGATCTCACAATGCTTACATTCATAAGTCTTCCATACATTGTTCTTCATCACAACTTTCATTTCCTCTACTTGATTTCTTTTAGTGAGTTCAAGTCAGGCTGGTAGTCTTGTGATTCTTGATACAATGACTGGTTGTTCTGTCTTTTCTTTCTCTTTTGGAATCTTCATGTTCTTCCTTATGTTTTTCTTTAGCTCTTAGTTCCATGGAGTTTTCTATAGATTCCATGCCCTGAAGATTCCAACTTCTTCCTTTCATCATAGGATCATGGATGTGGATGGATAACCAGGGATAMTTTAAGGCTTCTTTTCGAAGAAGACTTCTTCTAAGGTCACACTAAACACATGCTTCTTTTTCATGGYTGCTTCCATGGATAGATACTTCATCATCTTYAATGGATCATATAATTTAGGATTAGCTCCCTCCTAATCCTTGCTTCATGCATGAATGCATGATCTTATTTTGGAAGTATATAATCGGYTCTCTCCATCTAGGAGAGTCCATGCTTCTGTCTGCATCCTTATTGCCTTCTGCAAAGTKTCACACATACTTTTCCAATTTCCTCTTGATTGCTGAYTTCTTTCTATCTTTACTTCTTCTAGGTTTCTTCAAGATTGATTTTGATTTCGGCTTATCTTGCAGTTGTTACTTATGTAATATCTTCCACATGAATTGTTACCAGGGGTTGTTGATGTACTTCATCCTTTCATGTGTATTGTCTAACTTGTAGTCATAGTGATAGAAATCCTTATCTTGTTGTTATTCCATAGGTATAGTTTCTCTTGGAACATATTATCTTCTAGGAAATAGATATGCAAGATATGTACAAAAAACATGGTATGTACAAGAACTATGAGAAGTATTGTTACCTTGTCTTAGAAGAAGAATTTTGTTTCATCATGGTTAGTCTTCTTTGAAGGTTCCTTTTCTTCAGCAATTGATGCTTCGTGTATCTCCTTCCTTTTCTTTAGCTCGGGACAATGATTCTTGTAGTGACCATACTTTAGACAATTGAAGCATTCTATTCTTGACATATCTTTCTCTTGATTTGGTTTCTTCCTGGAGCCAAACTTCTTTTTATTCCTGAAATCCTTGAACCTTGATGTAAAGGCTTGATCATCGTACTACTTTTGGGATTTCTCTTTTGCACTGATTCCTGATTCTTCTTGTGCACAACAAGTCCAAATTTCTTCAAATGTAGGATACTCCTTCCTCGTGTTCATGCTTGCAGAAAATGCATCCCATGTTTTGGGAAGACCATTGAGTACTATGTTTACCAATTCCTTTTCTGAAATGATCTCTTCAATAACTTGTAGTTGATCTCTTAACTGAGATATTCTCACAAAGTATGATGCTATGTTGTCATCATCATTCATCTTCATGTCATAGAGCTCATTCTTCAAACTCATTACTTGTCCAATGTTTCTGACTGAGAAGAGGTTTGTTAAGGAATCATACATCTTCTTAGATGAGTCAAGATGGGAATGTAGGGTATCAAGTGGTCTTTTATAGAGTCCACTATGATACTCATGGAATTGATGTCAATGTCTCTAAACTTCTCCATAACTGCAACGTTTTGCGGTTCCTTCTTTTTTCCTTCTTCAAACTCCGGTTCCATGATCTTTCCTTTCACAATATCCAACACTTTATTCTTGTCAAGGATGAGGTCAATCCTTGTCTTCCATGCTTTGAAGTTAGAATCCCCATCTAACTTGTTTTCTGACTTCATAGAGTAAGTCATGTTTGCTTTGACTTGGTCAACCCTAGATTTGACCAAAAACTCAAACTTGACGTCTTAGCTTGCTGAGAGTACTAGGAGATGCGCTAGGCTAGGGTGCACTAGTCTATCTAGAAATTAGGTCAATCCCTTCAGTTAAGGTGCCTCAACGAGAGGATTAGGGTTTTTGCAACTGTACCTGCTAGTAACCCTAGTGATAGTGCTTTGGTAACTTCTCCTACTAGAAACCCTAGTGGCAGTTATTCAATGAGATTAGTATCCTTATGGATATTCTCCCTTCCAGTGGTTAGACTGAATGAATGAGGTGTTGGCCCATAACCTGTTAGAATATAATGGATGTGCTCATTTAACCATAGATAATATCACTATTGTCACCCAACCATAGACCGAAGCCACCCCCGAGCACCTTAACCTTGACAGAGAATCATTCTGGAAGCAAACCCTAGGCTAGATAGCCAAACAAGATAGCACACCTCTCTCTAAGAATAACGCACCAAATAGGAGTAACATGAGCTGATCAAAGAGTCCAAACCATAACCAAGAGAGAGTCCAGGCCAAAACCAAAATATGCTAGCTGCAACAGCTGCAACGACAACTCTCCTCCAAAATTGTGCACAAACTGACCAATTGCAGTGTGCATAGTGTTGCTTCTGTAGTTCTGAGAATGCCTGCCAGAATGAATACTGACCCCCTATATTTATACTAAAACTGGAAAACTGTCTGGGCCGACTTCTCATTCTGGGTGCCTATTTACTTAGCATATAATATTTCCTTTAGCCGACTTCTTCTCTTGGAGGCTAATAACCTAATACACATTATCCTCTTGAGCCAACTTGTCTTCTAGGGTTATTAGCCAAGTAATTTAGGGTTTCTTTTTGCTTCCTGGAATATTCTATTATCATCAGGTTCACACGTGGAGGTAAATACCTCTCGCGGCTACCATAATATCAAAAACCCTGGTATATGGTTGTCCACCCTCATAACAAGTGTTGAGGACAACACTTTCATAAGGGGGATAGAATGTTAGGTAGCTAGAGGGGTAGTGGA
>ML809176.1:187192-218355 GCA_009831015.1 Picea engelmannii
ATTACCGACTTGGTTAATCCTCAATGGGGATTAACCTAATAATAAAAATAATAATAATGACATGATTAATCCACAATGGGGATTTAATCCAATAACAAAATAATAAGAATGCTCTTCGCAGTTACATTATTTCAACACTGAATGGGATGCTTCCATGACATCGGAGTATTCTCCATTTATGAAGAATCACACATGGGATATTGTTTCTCTTCCAAAGGGACTAAATGTAGCTCGTTGTAAATGGGTCTATAGGACCAAATATGTAGTAGATGGATTTGTTGAAAAGCATAAGCCATGTCTTTTGACCAAGGTATTTTCACAAGTTGAAGGGATTTATTACTCTGAGACTTTTTCCCTTGTTGCCAAGATGAATTCTATATGCCTGGTGCTTTCACTTGTTGCTTCCCAAGGTTGGCCAGTTTATTAGATGGGTGTAAAGAGTGCCTTTCTACATGGTGATTTAGATGAGGAAATCTACATGGAGCAACCTCCTAGTTTTGTGCATGATTCTTTTCTTTTTTGCAAGCTCCAAAGTTCTATGTATGGTCACAAACAAGACCCTCAAGCTTGGTATGAGAAGATGGATAGATTTCTGATTTCTTCAGGGTTTGATTGTTTTCATTCTTATCCTATAGTTTACACCCATAGGAAGGACACTGATCTCTTGATTCTGGTTCTGTATGTGGATGATTTGATTCTCACAGGGAGTTCTTCATCTATTATTCATCGTATTATGAAAGCATTGATGGGACAGTTTGATATCACAGATCTGGGACTTCTGCATTATTTTCTTGGTCTACAGGTTCTTCAGTCTTCTGAAGGAATCTCCATTTTTCAGCAGACGTATGCACTTGATTTACTTCAACGCTTTGGTATGGTTGATTGTAAACCTACCCCTACTCCATTTCAGTCAGGAGTTACCCTTTTTGCCAATTTCTCCTCACCACGTGTTGATTCTTCGTTGTATTGACAACTAGTTGGGAGTTTATTGTATTTGACTCATACATGTCCTGACCTATCTTTTGCAATATGAATTATCTCTTGGTTCTCTCAATATCCTCATGAGAGTCACTAGAAGGTAGTAAATCACATTTTAAGGTACATTCAGGGTACTACCAATTTTGGCATTCAGTACTATTCTGGTGCTTCTAATATTGTGGGCTTCACGAACTCTAATTGGGCTGGTTCGGTTGATGATTGAAATTCCACATTCGACTTTGTCTATTGCCTTGGCTCCACACCTATTACATGGTCTTGCAAAAAGAAAAATGCAATTTCTTTATCCTTTGCAGAAGCTAAGTATTGTGTTGCAGTTCTTGCTAGTAAGGAGGTTCTTTGAATTCGACATCTATTGACAGAGTTTGGAATTCAGTAGGATCATCCTACCACTCTTTGGTGCAATAATCAGAGTGCCATACAAATTTCTTGCAACCCAGTGGAACATCAACAGACCAAACACATTGAGATCCACATGCACTTCATTAGACAAGTCATCCATGATGGTGTTCTCAACTTGGATTATTTGTCTATTGAAAGGCAAGTTGTGGACATCTTGACTAAACCTTTGGAACCACTTCGTTTTCTTCAACTATGACCAATGCTTGGGGTGCAAGAAGTTGTCTCTAGGGGGTTATGTTGTTTTCTCTCTTTAGGGGAGGATTTTTTTCCTACAGGTTTTCTCCTTTTCTCCACTTATGAGAGTTTGTATTGAGTACCTTAGCAGGCCTAGTATCCATGACCCATTTTTTGATGTTTTTGTACTTCCCTAAGTTGCACTTATGGGGGTGTGTTGATGTATAAGTTTATTTAGGACATGCCATATTTCTTGGTTGTTTGTGGACTCACACCATGCGATTCTTTGACTTATCACTGGAGTGGGTGAATTACCCAACCATCTCTTTGTCTTATTACTCCAATGGGTGAATTATCAATCTACCTACACTAAGTGTTGTCTCCTCTCAGCATATTATAAATAGAGGAGCTCTTCATTGTAATAAACCAACAGATCTAATAGACCAGTCTCTTATTTGTAGAAGGTTGTTGGTATTTGCAATTGTCTCAAGCCTGTGATATTGTTTTTCTCAATATCTACATTATGGGTTTTATGTCAATCCCAACAAAACAACGCGACCATTTTCTTACTTTGGAGAAAGGATGCATAGTAACTTGGGAAACATAATAGGCAAGGGCATTGAGTGCTTGGAGCCCTCATTTTTTAAATGCCTTCATGTTTTCTCTACCACCACTTCGACTTTCCAATGGGCACCCTTGCACTAATTGGAAGGAGGGTATATGCAGTAACTTGTGAAGTTTTTTATTTTTTTTGTTAACTATCCACAACCATTATATTAGCTCAAAAACATAAATTCAGTTTTTCAAATGTGCCAAGCATTAAAAACCATAGTTTTTAAAGCTATAGAACAAAAAATAACATAAGTCTTGAATATCAAAAGAAAGTCTAGTATAGGCTTGGCTATCATTCTATTCCCTGAAAGGAGGTGGGTAAGGAGAATCCAAACCTCTAAGACCCAAAAAAAGAGAATCTAAGCTAATAATCACGAACACATTAAACAAGAGGAATATGTTCTTCTACTACAGGGGCCCGTGGCTAAGGATAATCCAAGTTGTTGAAGTCTATTCTAGCTAATTTCTCTACCAACAAGTTCAAATTGTGGTCCATGAGCTTCACTTGGGGCTACACGTCATCCAATTAGAAGATTATTTCCTAATCTGATTCATTCCTCTCCATCGAGACCTTCCCCATCACCATTTTTAGATGCCAATAAAGATTGATGGTTTTGAAATATTGGGATTCTTGAGCTCTAGTGGAGCCAAGATCGAGTGGAGTCATTTACTTCTTAATTGGAGATAAAATTCCTGATAACACAAACATCCGCTTCGTCCAGATCAATCTCATCTTGAATCTCTAGAGGCATATGGGAGTGGTAGTAATCAACAATATTTTTCACTACGTTGATGGCCTGAGAGCCAAATGTTCGGTGTCGAACACATTGAGAGCAATGGTGAGATATTCCATGGACCATGGAGACTAACAAGAAAGAAGGGTGTAGGGAGAAACAAAGCACAACATAGTCAAAAGGTTCAAGGATGAAATATAACCAGGTGAGGCATAGAGAGATGGAAGAAGAGTGAGATAGAGATAGGATAAACGACCAAAGGGAGGGGCTTAAAATATTATCAAAGCACCCAGGAGCAGGACAAGTCATGTGAGCTTCCATAATCATCTTCAGAAGTTCCATAATGAGAAATAAAAACCACCACTATATGATGAATCATGTGAGGACAAGAACGAGGATCTATAGGTGGATAAAGAACATCGACAAGTAGGGGAACAAGTGAATATTATGGCACATCCAATTTAATGAGGGAGGGAAGGACCGGGTGTCCTCGAAGGGAACGCGAGAGGGGAAACTATCAACAAATCCCAAGGAACAATTTTCACATCGAAGTGCATCCTAAGCACCCGATCTGGGATGCAGTGACTTGTGAAGTTAATAAATATCATTCATTGTCATTGTTCCATGCAATTCCATATATATTCAAATATTGTATAAGTAGTGTGTGTTTCAAGACATGAATATTGATCAACATTCAAACACTTATTCACGTTGACACTTTAAAACCTTATTCATAAATATTATAGGGTTTATGAATAACATTGATGTATCAATAACATTAATGTTATTTATATAATGATGTTAATGCTATAATGACAATATTGATACACCAAGATAGTTCATTTCAATGAACCTCTCTAGATCTTCCATGATAAGATCAAATGTGTCAAGAACAATGTAAGCAGGAGTAGAGATAGAATAATTATCTTGAAGAACATAAGCATCATAATCCAAGGTGTTGTTATTGTTGATGTCCTTAGGGTTACAAACATTAGATGTAGGTTTGGTTAAGACAAACATCAGAAGAAGCCCAATAATAATTTGCTCCAACACGTCTGAATCAAAATATAATCCATTTCTATATACATGGTTTTCAAATTGGCATTCAACATTGGAGTTCAATGCATAATTATATGATGACACTGGATTGTTTTACTGTAGATTTTAACCTTGTACAATATTTACTGCAAACATATTTTTAGTGAAAGAACATAAAAGACACAATGGCAAATACACACATTACACAGAGATTTTTCCCTTGGAAACCCAAACCGGGAAAACCATCATATTTTATATTCATTCATGGTGATACATTGTTTACAATACAAAATACATATAAGAGCTATCAACATCCAAAACCCTAACCCAATGACATGGATTAGTCAACAACCCTAATTCCTTAACCGGAAATAGAAAACCATCAGCAAAAACCATGTGCCGAAAAATCACCCAACAATTGACATGAAAATCGAGGCAACAAGAAAAATGAGGCAAAAAATGTGACATGTTTCATGAGGAAAAAAAAATTCTTGGGGGTGCTTCCCCCGAGTTCCCCCTCAACCCCCCCCCTCACACAACATAGCATACACTAGAGCTAGCCGTGCAAAGAATATAACACATACCCAACATTCTGCCACTTGTTGTTTTCTTTGCATACATGGGGTTACATAATCAACAATCCAGGGTAGCAATGCCCATCGATCCTCTACGCCAAGAGAACTTCTCAATGCTCATAGATTTTGTTAATGAATCTGCAACATTCTTCAAATTTTCCACCTTCATCAGCAACACTTTCTTTTCTTCAACTATGTCTCTCACAAAGTGATATTAAATATCAATATGTTTTTTCTTTGAATAATAAGTCAGGTTCTTCGCCAGAAAAATTGCACTCTGATTGTCACAATCTATCCTTACAACTTGTTGTACCAACCCAATACCTGAACACAATATTTGTAACCATATTGTTTCCTTACTTGCATGAGTGGATGCCATGTATTAAACTTCTCTAGTTGAAAGTGCCACTACAGTCTGTCTTTTTCTCATCCAAATGATTGCTCCTCCAGACAGGTTAAACACATACCCGCTTGTAGATATCCTACAATCAAGATCTCCAGCCCAGTATGCATCCACAAATCCATGTATGTCCAACACTCTGTCCAATCTTGGTCTGCCTTGGTAGCACAATCCATAGCTAGAAGTGCCACACAAATACTTGAAAACCCTTTTTATTGTTGTCCAATGCTCCTTCCGTGGTTTTGACATATACTTGCTCAAAACTCCCAATGCATGTGCAATGTCCAGTCTAGTACATACCATTGCATACATCAAATTGCCAATTGCACTTGCATATGGAACATGAGACATGTCCTCCTCTTCCCGTGTCTTGGGACACTGATCCGCATATAACTTTACACCAACAAGAATATGGACCTTGACTGGTTTACATTCCTACATATTAAACCTCTGCAATATTGTCTCAACATATTTTCTTTGATTTAAGCATAGTTACCTCTTTTTCCGATCTCTTTTAATTTCCATGCCCAAAATGAAATTTGCAGCACCGAGATCCTTCATGTCAAATTTAGAGGACAACTGAGTTTTCACATCCTTGATAATCTCCTTGTTCTATCAACAACATGTCATCCACATACAAGACCAAATAAATCAAATGATCACTAATTAATTTAAAATACACACAATGATCCTCTTTGCTTCTTGTGAAGCCAAGTCCCAACATATAAGTATCAAATTTTTGATACCACATGGTGATTTTTCTAAACCATACAAACACTTTTTCATCTTTCATACCAGCTCCTTATTTCCCTTCACAGCAAAGCCTTCTGGCTGCTTCATATATATTTCTTATTCCAGATCCCCATGTAGGAATGTTGTCTTCACATCCATTAGTTCTAGTTCAAAATCAAATGCAAAAACAACATATAATAAAAATATTATAGAAGTTAACTTGGCAACAAGAGAAAAAATCTCACCAAAATCAATTCTGATGCAGGAGCATCGCTCCACCTCAGCAAAGGCGCTAGCATGCAAACACGCAATGGAGAAAGGGAGAGGCATTAAAACTCCCATTTTTTTTTTTAAATTTGAAATAATCCTATACAGATTATTGTGTTGTAAGGTTGTAAATGTCGGGCCATGCCTTTGTATAGGTAGTGATTGGATTTCCTTAAAGGGTTGCTTGTAGCAAGCCCAAATCGTAGTCAGGTCTAGGTAAACATTTATGAAACTTCAATGTAATAGATGAGATTAGGTTAGAGAGGACGATCTCGCAGAGCCCGTCTTTTGTAAGGAGATCTTGTATCATATTTTAGTGAGAGAACGATAGAGGCAGAATGGTAGAGAGTCTTAGGAGACTCAGGGGGTAGAATAGTTCTGGGAGAGAGATTGAAAGAATTGGTATTCTGTTGCAGTCCAGTTTTGTAAACATCTGTACAGACACACAAAGAAAATAGAAAAGAAGTTTCCATGCATACAGTGTGTTTATGTACTTATGTTTATTATATGTTTTTCTGCATTTTCATGGTTTGAATGCGTAACTGGTGAAGTATTGCATGAGTTTCAATTGTTTATCGTCTTTGAGTTTCTAAGTGCAAGGAGTGCACACAGTCCACAAAGAGTGCGTCGACAGAGGTTTAACCTCAAGGGAAATCTCAGGAGGGATACCATTGAACCTTCATCAGCGGAAGTGAAAGGATTGCACGGGAATAACTCTTTATTGAGTTCAAATATAACCAGAGTTACTAAGGACTCTGTAGAGATCTACCAGGTGATCATTGAGCCAGTGAAAGTGTGCACAGAAGAACTCCATGTTGAGTTCCGAGAGAAACATAGTTGCTAAATACTCTGTGAGGAAAATATCTGCAAGGAGTGCATCGAGAAGAAGAACGCCAGGAGGGCGAGAAGTATTTCTTGTTTGAGAAATCCTTCATATTCTGAGTTTGACGAAATCCCAAGAACATAAGGTGTGTGTGGGAGATAAAAAATCTTTGAGGAGATCAAGCTCATGAGGAGTAACAAAAAAAAGTGCATAGGAGTTGGACTTTTTCTGAGTCTGTAAGCTCAGAAGAGATAACGCTTTCAGAAGCACAAGAGAGATCTAGAATAGTCAGATTCGTGGAAGGAATTTCAAAGGCTGAGACCTTTCGAACATTGAAAAAATATTATAAGTCGGGAGAAGGTGAAATCTCGGGAGGAGGAGCAATAGAAACCGTCTAATTAGTTGTGGAGAAGAACCTGGACTGTTAGATCTACATCTAGGCGAAGGAGGAACGAGCACAGGGGAATCAGATCTTAGCCATCAGATCTGAGCGTGTGGACCAACAACCGTTGGATCCAGAGGAACATGCATGAGTGTTAACCCTTTGGAGTTTCATAGAAGAGAAGGCTTTGTGAAGTTATGAAGTCTTGACATCGTCAGAACCGTCCATCGGGAGGGATGTGTGGAAAGAGATCAACATTTTGCTGACTTGCACTTCAGAGAAGTCAAAGGGCAGAGTTATAAGAACTTGTGGAACCCAAAATTGTGACTTGATCTGAGCCATTAGATCCAGAGGAGCATGAGTCATCAAATTTGGGCACTTTGAAATATCGGTATTTCGAAAGTCGGGAATGTGAAGGAAGTTGTGACTTGGAGGTCACAAGTTGCGAAATCCCAATTTGCGAAAGGAGAATCTAGACTGTTGGATCCAGAGAGGATACATGTCAATTGGTCGGGAGATCGAGAAAGAGGTGGAGGTTGAAGTGTTGAAAACAACCGAAGTCGAAGAGCCGAGAGTCGTCGATCTGCGAGGGGACACTTGTCACCAGATCGCGAGCTCTGGAGAAAGTTATGTTGGAATTTCAGTTTGAGAACTGAAATAGATGAAACCCAAAGCACTGAAGAGCTGAGAAGCCGAAGACCTGAAGTGCCGAAGACCCGAAGAGATTCTGGACCGTCAGATCTAGAAGGGGAACGTGCCAAAAGATCATGGACTCCGGGAGAACGCGAAGGAGAGGTTTGAGATTTAGGATCACCAAAACCCGAACAACCGAAGTGAACGATAGTCATTGATCCAGGTTGGATAGGTGTCACCATATCATGAAATCCGAAAAGATTCACTCTGGACACTTGTGGCCATTGAGACTTGAAATCACCCGACGAGATTCGTCGATGCGAAGGAGGACACATGATGCCAGATCCAGAATTCTGGAAGAAAAGCGGAGGAGGAAAAGTCCAAAGACCTAGAGAATATCTTGATCATTGATTGAGAAGGGATTTTGAGGACCGTTGATCTGTTCAAGGAGGTCAAGGACCCAAAGAAAGAGCACGACCACTGATCTGGGAAGATACACGTTAGAAGATCTTGCACTCCGGGAGATACCCAGTCAATAGAGGCGAGAGTTTGAGATTTGAAATCTCAGAAGTCTGAAGAGTCAGAGCAGATCGAAGCCTTCAGATCACCTAAAGTGATTTGCAACCATTAGATCATGAGAAGAGATGCAATGAAGATATGTGAATTTGAGGTAAAGACCCAAAGTAATCCTAGGCTGTTTGATCTAAGAGGACACATGGCAGGATTCCATGTATTTGAGGAGGAGAAAAATGATTTGATATTTGAGATCTCAGAAGTCTGGAGTTGCGAAGGGATCAAAGCTGTTGATATAGGAGGAGAAGATATGGTCCATAGATGGAAAGGGCACAGATTAGAAGCATCGATTCAGACGTTATCGTCAATATCATGAGATCAAATATCGGGAAGGATTGTGGGGCCAGGACAAGCTCAGACGTTAATTTCCCCTGAGTGGGATGCATTTTCAACCACATTTTGTAGAAGGAGTTACGTGGCAGCACGAGAAGGATTGCAGGGTGAAATGAAGGTTGGTCTAAAACCACTCTTGCCCACACCAAAAATCGTATAGTTCCTCAAGTTCACAGCTCAGGGACATATGAAGGAAGGGGATAGTGAAAAGGATCTAGTGCCCGTGAACTAAAGAACGTTAGAACGTGCAGACATAGGGTGTGGGTGTCATAGGACCTATGTCAAAGGAAAGAAAGGGGGCCTGTGTAAGATAAATCTGAGTTCGATCAGGAGCCCGAAGATTCGATCTAACTCAACATTGGAATGATCCAGAGACCGGGAGGTCGCAGAACCCCGAAAGGGGAGGGGGGTTGTACTAGGTGGTATCATAGCTTATATTTTGTTTGTAGACAACAGACAAAGGAGAGAAGGTGAAAGGAGATGACCTGATAATATCAAGTGGTATCATAAACATGAATTTTTCTATAGACAACAGGTGAAGGAAGCTGGGTACTGATGCTTTGTGAGGAAGTTGTTGCACGAGTGAAACAACACAAATTTAAAACAGTCGGGTGATATGTGAAAGAGGATGGAGATGCTCGCATATGTAGAGTAATCCATAGGCTTTCTAGGAGGGCGGGTAGAAGCTAGAAATGGCTACTAAAGACCATAAGCGTGGTCAAAGAGGAGGCCGCAAGCAGAAATGCAATCCAGAGATGGATCTAGAGCTCGTTGATATAAGAGCGAGGATGGAGAATCTTGCATTTAAAATTCAGCAAGATGCAAAAGAGCATTGGGTGTATGAATGACCCATGAAGAAGAACGTGAAGTGGCCAATCAAGAGATTGTTGGCCAAAGGACAATGAAGGATGATGAGAAGGTGGTTGAGGAATACTGAAAACCTTAGTGAACCAGATGAAGTCGTTCACATCTGTGATCCAGAAGCTGGGAGAAACCTCAGTGACAAGGAGGAGAAGAGATCAGATGAAGATATCATATACTTCCAGGTGGGTAGAAATGGACTTTCTATTTTCCAGATGGGAAATGGAAAGAGACCAGGTGGAGGTCTCGAATACTGCCAGAGGAGCAGTGCCGAATGTTTGTATTACCAAGTGGGCAATGAGATGGGATCAGTTGATCTCATAGACTGTTGGGTGGGTAGCAAATAATTCCCAAATTTCCAAGTGGGAAGGGAGAAGGAGGTGAGACTATCTGAAAGTATCTGGAGCTCAGAAGTGAGTTCATGTCAGCGAGGAGTGTTGATAGGAGAAGATTCACATGGGTTTGTAGACCATGCGAATGAATATGTTGAGAAGTTAAATACTTCCATCACAAAGGAGGAGGATCAAATGAGCATTCTGATTATTGGAGGGATCAAGATATTCCTACAAAACCACCAAGTAGAGGACAATGCACATGATGAAAGTGCAACAGAAGAAGAAATAAAACAAACATAAACTATCAAAGAGGAAGAAATGGAGTAGACACTGATGTCTACCCCAACAGAAGGAGAAGAGCATTCAACCGAATTTCTTAGAATTTTCAGCCAAGAGGCTGAACAGGAGATGACTGCAGCACTGAAGCCTACAAAAGAAGGAGAAACAAACAACATGGAATTTGTTGATCTGTATGAAGAAATGGAATCCCTAGAGATAAGGGTAATGGTGCAAATATTGCACATCCAACAGGTCAAGTTGGAGACAGATAGAGGAGCATACCAGTTAGAGGAACGGTTGGAAGGAGTTGGAGACATGCCAACACAAGAGGAAGCCGAGAAACAACTTGGTGATGAGACTGTAGAATTGAAGTCTATAGAAGAGTGACAACTCAATGCCACAAGGGGAAGTAAATATAGCATGGGAGATTTAGTAGATCTTCCCATTGAAAAGCATGAAGAGAAGGAAGTGCAGCAGAGAGGACTACATAAGAAGAAGCATCCACTGGAATAGCTGGTCAAGGTGATAGAGGAGATCAAGAAGCTGATGTTGATCTCAACAGAAGAAATCAACAAAGAGGAGATGAATAGGGGAGAACCTTCCATAGCTTCAGGGAAGAAACAAAGGAGGAAAAAGAAGTAGCATCAATAGCCAAGCAGAGGAGCAAGAGGACAACTCCAAGGAAGAGTTTGGGATCCAGGAGGATTTAAACACTGGAGAAGAGGAGCTCATGAGAAGGGGCTCATGTTTTTCCTAGAAAGGGAGCATGATGTAGGATCATCACTCCACCTCAGCAAACGCGCCAGCACGCCATAATGAAAACACACAATGGAGAAAGGGAGAGGCATTAAACCTCCCATTTTTACTAAAATTTGAAATAATACTATACGGATTATTGTGTTGTAAGGATGTAAATGTCGGGCCATGCCTTTGTACAGGTAGTGGTTGGATTTCCTTAAAGGGTTGCTTGTAGCAGGACCAGATCGTAGTCAGTTCTAGGTAAACATTTATGAAACTTCAATGTAATAGATGAGGTTAGGTGAGAGAGGACGAGCTCACAGAGCCCCTCTTTTGTAAGGAGATCTTGTATCATATTTCAGTGAGAGAACGATAGAGGTAGAATGGTACAAAATCTTAGGAGACTTAGGAGGTAGAATAGTTATGGGAGAGATCTTGAAAGAACTGGGACTCTGTTGCAGTCCAGTTTTGTAAACATTTATATAGAAACACAGAGAAAATAGAAAAGAATATTTTCCTACATACAATGTGTTTATGTACTTGTGTTTATTATATGATTTTATGCATTTTCATGGTTTGAATGCATAACTAGTGAAGTATTGCATGAGTTTCAATTGTTTCTCGTCTTTGAGTTTCTGAGTGCAAGGAGTGCACACAGTCCACAAAGAGTGCGTTGACAGAGGTTTAACCTCAAGGAAAATCTCAGGAGGGATACCGTTGAACCTTCATCAGTGGAAGTGAAAGGAGTGCATGGGAAGAACTCTTTATTGAGTTCAGAGAGAACCAGAGTTATCGAGGACTCTGTAGAGCTCTGCCAAGTGGGCATTGAGTTGGTGCAAGTGTGCACAGAAGAAATCTGTGTCGAGTTCCGATAGAAACAAAGTTTCTGAATACTCTATGAGGAAAATCTGTGCAAGGAGTGCATCGAGCAGAAGAATGCTAGGAGGGAGAGAAGTATTTCTTGTTCAATAAATCCTTCAGATTTTGAGTTTGACGAAATCCCAAGAACACAAGGTGTGCGTGGGAGATTGAAAATCTTTGAGGAGATCAAGCTCAGGAGTAGTAACGCAAAAAATTGCGTAGGAGTCAGACTTGTTATGAGTCTGTAAGCTCAGAAGAGATAACGCTTTCAAAAGCGCAAGTGGGATCCAGAGTAGTCAGATTCAGGGAAGGAAGTTCAAAGGCTGAGACCTTTCGAACATTGAAAAATATTTTAAGTCGGGAGAAGGTGAAATCTCAGGAGGAGGAGCAACAAAAACCATCTAATCGGTTGTGGAGAAGAACCTAGACCGATAGATCTACGTCCAGGCAGAGGAGGAACGATCACACGGGAATCAGATCTCATCCGTCAGATATGAACGTGTGGATCAACATCTGTTGGATCCAGAGGAACATGCATTAGTGTTAACCCTTTGGAGTTGCACACGAGAGAAGGATTTGCAAAGTCTTGAAGTCCCGACATCATCGGAACCATCCATCGGGAGGGACACGTGGCAAGCGATCAACGTTTTGCTGACTCACAAATCAGATAAGTCAAAGGGCAGAGTCACAAGAGCTCGCAGAACCCAAAATAATGACTTGATCTGAGCTGTTAGATCCAGAGGAGCGTGAGCCGTCATATTTTGGGTGCTCCGAAATATCAGTATTTCAGAATTCAGGAATGTGAAGGAAGTTGTGACTTGGAGGTCGCAAGTCGCGAAATCTCGATTTGCGAAAGGAGAATCTAGATTGTTGGATCTAGAGGGGATACGTGTCAATGGGTTGGGATATCCAGAAAGAGGTGGAGGTTGAAGTGTTGAAAACAACCGAAGCCTAAGAGATGAAGAGCCAAGAGCCGTCAATTTGCAAGGGGACACTTGTCACCAGATCACGAGCTCTAGAGAAATTTATGCTGGAGTTTCAGTTTGAGAACTGAAATAGCCGAAACCCAAAGCACCGAAGAGTTGAAGAGATGAAGAGCTGAGAAGCCAAAGAGTCGAAGCACCAAATACCCGAAGAGATTCTAGACCGTTAGATTCAGAAGGGGCACGTGGAAAAAGATCGCGGACTCTGGGAGAACGCGAAGGATAGGTTTGAGATTCAGGATCACCGAAACCCGAACAACCGAAGTGAACAATAGTCATTGATCCAGGTTGGACAGGTGTCACCAGATTGTGAACTCTGAAAATATTCACTACGGAGACTTGTCGCTATTGAGACTTGAAATCGCCGAAGGCCGGAAAGCCGAAATGACGAGAGTTGTCGATGCGAAGGAGGACATGCTGTGCCAGATCCAAAACTTCAAAAGAAAAGTGGAGGAGGAAAAGTCCAAAGACTTGGAGAATATCTTGATCGTTGATCGAGAAGGGAGTCCGAGGACCATTGATATAGTTGAGGAGGTCAAGGACCTGAAGCAAGACTGCAACCGTTGATCTGGGAGGATACGCATCATCATATCTTCCACTCCGAGAGATACCCAGTTAGGAGAGGTGAGAGTTTGAGATTTGAAATCTTAGAAGTCCAAGAGTCGGAGAAGATCAGAGCCGTCAGATCACCCTAAGTGATTTGTAGTCGTTAGATCAGGAGAAGAGATGTGGTGAAGATCTGTGAACTCCAGGTAAAGACCCGAAGTAATCCTAGGCCGCCCGATCTAAGAGGACACATGGTAGGATTCCTCGTATTTGAGAAGGAGAAAAAGGATTTGAGATTTGAGATATTAGAAGTCCAGAGTTGTGAAGGGATAACAACCATTGATCTAGGAGGAGCAGATCTGGTCCATATATGGAAAGGGTGCAGATATGAAGCGTCGATTCAAACGTTATCATCAAGATCATGAGATCAACGATTAGGAAGGATTGCGAGGCTAGGACAAGATCAGACGTTAATTTCCCCTGAGAGGGCCGCAATTTCAACCATGGTTTTGACAAGGAGATACATGGCAATACGAGAAGGATTGTGGGGTGAAAAATGGGTTGGTCTAAAACCACTCTTTCCCACACCAGAAATCATATAGTTCCCCAAGGTCATAGCCCAGGGACATATGAAGGAAGGGGCTAGTCAAAAGGAGTTAGCGCCCGTGAAATGAAGAGCATTATAACACATAGACAGAGGGTGTGGGTGTCATAGGACCTACGCTAAAGGAAAGAAAGGGGATATGTGTAAGATAATTCTGAGTTCGATCAGGAGCCCAAAGAGTCGATTTGACTCAACATTAGAACGATCCAGAGACCGAGAGGTCACAAAACCCTGGAAGGGGAGGGGGACTATACCAGGTGGTATCAAAGCTTATATATTTTTTTGTAGACAATAGATAAAGGAGAGATGGTGAAAGGAGATGACCTGATAACATTAGGTGGTATCATAAACATGAATTTTCCTATAGAGAGTAGGTGAGGGAAGTAGGGTATTGATGCTCTATGAGGAATTTTTTTCACAAGGGAAACAACAAAAAATTATAGTTGGGTGAGATGTGAAAGAGGATGGAGATTCTCACAGATGTAGAGTAATCCATAGGCTTGCGAGGAGGGTAGGTAGAAGGTGGAAATGGATACTTAAGGACATAAGTGTGGTTGAAGAGGAGGCCGCAAGAAGAAATGCAATCTAGATATGGATCTGGAACTCATTGAGATAAGAGAGAGGATGGAGAAGCTTGCATTTAAAATGCAGCAGGATGCAAAAGAAAATTGGGTGTATGAATGGCCCATGAAGACGAAGGTGAAGTGGTCAATCAAGATATTGTTGGCCAAAGGACAACGAAGGTTGATGAGAAGATGGATGGGGAATACTGAAAACCTCAGTGAACCAGAGGAGGAAGTGGTTCACATTTGTGAGCTAGAAGCTGGGAGAAACCTCAACGACAAGGAGGAGAGATGAGACGAAGATCTCATATACTACCAGGTGGGAATAAATGGACTTTCGAGTTGCCAGATGGGAAATGGAAAGAGACAAGGTTTAGGTCTCGAATACTACCAAAGGAGAAGTGCCGAATATTCATATTGCCAAGTGGGCAATGAGATGGGATCGATTGATCTCATAGACTGCTAGGTGGGTAGTAGAGAATTCCCAAATTTCCAAGTGGGCAGGGAGAAGGAGGTGAGACTGTCTGGAAGTCTCAGTAGCTCAGAAGTGAGTTCATGTCAACGAGGAGTGCTGATAGGAGAAGATTCATGTGGGTTTGCAGACCATGTGAATGAAGATGATGAGAAGTTAAATACTTCCATGACAAAGGAGGATGTTCAGAGGAGCATTCTGATTATTGGAGGGATCAAGATATTCCTACCAAACCGCCAAGTAGAGGACAATGCACATGATGAAAGTGTAGCAGAATAATAAATACAACCAGCAGAAACTATCAAAGAGGAAGAAATGGAGCAGACACTGATGTCTACCCCAGCAGAAGGAGAAGAGAATTTAGGCGAATTGCTTAGAATTTTCAGCCAGGAGGTTGAACAAGAGATGACTGTAGCACTGAAGCCTGCAATAGAAGGGGAAGAAGACAACATGGACTTTGTTGATATGTATGAAAAAATGGAAGACCTAGAGAGAAGGGTAATGGTGAAAAGCTTGCACATCCAACAGGTCAAGTTGGAGACAGATAGAGGAGCATACCAGTCAAAGGAACGGTTGGAAGGAGTTGGAGACATGCCAGTACAAGAGGAAGTCAAGCAACAACTTGGTGATGATACTATGGGATTGAATTTTGCACCAGAGTGGCAACTCAATGCCACAAGGGGAAGTAAATATATCATGGGAGATCGATTAGATATGCCCATTGATAAGCATGAAGAGAAGGAAGTGCAGCACAGAGGACTGCATAAGAAGAGCCATCCACTGAAACAAATGGTCGAGGTGATAGAGGAGATCAAGAAGTTGATGTTGAGGTCAGTAGAAGAAATCAACAAAGAGGATCTGAACATAGGAGAACCTGCCATAGCGGCAGGGAAGAAACATAAGAGGAAAAACAAGTAGCAACAACATCCAAGCATAGGAGCAAGAGGACAACTCCAAGGAAGATTTTGGGATCCAGGAGGATTTCAACACTGGAGAAGAGGAGTTCATGTTTTTCCTAGTAGGGGAGTATGATGTAGGAGCATCACTCCACCTTAGAAAACGGGCTAGCACACCAACACACAAACACACAATGGAAAAAGGGAGAGGCATTAAACCTCCCATTTAAAAAAAAATTGAAATAATCCTATATGGATTATTGTGTTGTAAAGCTGTAAATGTCGAGCCATGCCTTTGTACAGGTAGTGGTTGGATTTCCTTAAAGGGTCTCTTGTAGCAGGCCTAGATCGTAGTCAGGTCTGGGTAAACATTTATGAAACTTCAATGTAATATATGAGGTTAGGTGAGAGAGGACGAGCTCGCAGAGCCCCTCTTTTGTAAGGAGATCTTGTATCAGATTTCAGTGAGAGAACGATAGAGGAAAAATGGTAGAGAGTCTTGGGAGACTCAGGAGGTAGAATAATTATGGGAGAGAGCTTGAAGGAACTGGGACTCTGTTGCAGTCAAGTTTTGTAAACATCTGTATAGACACACAGAAAAAATAGAAAAGTAGTTTTTCCTGCATATAGTGTGTTTATGTACTTGTGTTCATTATATGTTTTTATGCATTTTCATGGTTTGAATGCGTAAATGGTGAAGTATTTCATGAGTTTCAATTGTTTCTCATCTTTGAGTTTTCGAGTGCAAGGAGTGCACACTGTCTGCAAAGAGTATGTCGACAGAGGTTTAACCTCAAGGGAAAGCTCAGGAGGGATACCATTGAACCTTCATCAGCGAAAGTGCAAGGAGTGCACGAGAATAACTCTTTATCGAGTAACCAGAGTTACTGAGGACTCTATAGAGCTCTGCCAGGTGGGCATTGAGCCGATGCAAGTGTGCATAGAAGAAATCCATTTCAAGTTCCGAGAGAAACAAAGTTTCTAAATACTCTATGAGGAAAAGCTCTGCAAGGAGCGCATCGAGCAGAGGAATGCCAGGAGGGAGAGAAGTATTTATTGTTCAAGAAATCCTTCAGATTTTGAGTTTGACGAAATCCTGAGAACACAAGGCATTCTTGGGAGATCAAAAATATTTTAGGAGATCAAGCTCAGGAGGAGTAACACAAAAAAGTGCATAGGATTCAGACTTGTTTTGAGTCCATAATCTTAGAAGAGATAATTCTTTTAGAAGCGCAAGCGAGATCCAGAGTAGTCAGATTCGTGAAAGGAAGTGCAAAGGTTGAGATCTTTTGAACATTGAAAAAATATTCTAAGTCGGGAGAGGGTGAAAGATCAGAAGGAAGAGCGACAACAACCGTCTGATCGGTTGTGGAGAAGAACCTGGACTGTTAGATCTATGTCCAGGCAGAGGAGGAATGAGCCCAGGGGAATCAGATCCCATCCGTCATATCTGAGCGTGTGGACCAACAGTTGTTGGATCTAGAGGAAAGTGCATGAGTGTTAACCCTTTGGAGTTACACATGAGAGAAGTCTTTGCGAAGTCGTGAAGTCCCGTCATCATCGGAACCGTCCCTCGGGAGGGGTGCATGGCGAGGGATCAAAATTTCGCTAACTCGCACATCAGAGAAGTCAAAGGGAAGAGTCACACGAACTCATGAAACCTGAAATCACGACTTGATCTAAGCCGTTAGATCCAGAGGAGCGTGAACTGTTAGATTTGGGCGCTCTAAAATATTGGTATTTCGGAAGTCAAGAATGTGAAGGAAGTTGTGACTTGGAGGTCGCAAGTCGTGAAATCCCAATTTGCGAAAGGAGAATCTAAACCGTTGGATCCAGAGGGGATACGTGTCAATGGGTTGGGAGATCTAGAAAGAGGTGGAGGTTGACGTGTTGAAAACAAGAAAATCCAAAGAGTCAAAGAGCCGAGAGTTGTCGATCTGTGAGGGGAATATTTTCACCAGATCGTGAGCTATGGAGAAAGTTATGCTAGAGTTTTAGTTTGAGAACTAAAATAGCCAAAACCCAAAGCGTTGAAGAGTAGAAGAGCCGAGAATCTGAAGAGCCGAAGCGTCGAAGACCCAAAGAGATTCTAGATCGTTAGATCCAGAAGAGGCACATGGCGAAAGATCATGGACTTCAGGAGAAATCACTCCAGGAGAAAGCAAAGGAGAGGTTTGAGATTTGGGATCACCGAAACCCGAACAACTGAAGTGAATGATAGTTGTTGATATAGGTTGGACAGGTGTCACCAGATCATGAACTCCAGAAAGATTCACTCCGAAGACTTGTAGCTGTTGAGACTTGAAATCGTCGAAGGCCAGAAAACTGAAATGATGAGAGTCGTTGATGCGAAGGAGGACAGACGATGCCAGATCCAGAACTCTGGAATAAAAGCGAAGGAGGAAAAGTCCAAAGACCCGGAGAAGATATTGATTGTTGATCGAGAAGGGAGTCCTAGGACTGTTGATTTGGTCGAGGAGTTCAAGGACCTGAAGCAAGAGCGCAAATGTTGATCTGGGAGGATACGCGTCAGTAGATCTTCCACTTCGGGGGATACCCAGTCAGCAGAAGTGAGAGTTTGAGATTTGAAATCTCATAAGTCTGAAGAGTCGGAGCAGATCAGAGCCGTTAGATCACCCAAAGTGATTTGCAACTGTTAGATCAGTAGAAGAGACATGGCGAGGATCTGTGAACTCCGGGTAAAGACCTAAAGTAATCCTAGGCTGTCCAATCTAAGAGGACATGTGGCAGGATTCCATGTATTTGAGGAGGAGAAAAAGGATTTGAGATTTAAGATCTCAGAAGTTCGTAGTTGCGAAGGGATCACAACTGTTGATCTAGGAGGAGTAGATATTGTCCATAAATGGAAAGGGTGCATATATGAAGTGTCGATTAATACGTTATCGTTAAGATTGTGAGATCAACGATCGGGAAGGATTGCGGGGCCATGACAAGATCAGACGTTAATTTCCCCTAAGCGGGCCGCAATTTCAACCACGGTTTTGACAAGGAGATACGTGGTAGCACGAGAGGGATTGCGGGGTGAAAAGTAGGTTGGTCTAAAACCACTCTTGCCCACACCAAAAATCATATAGTTTTGCAAGGTCACAACCCAGGGACATATGAAGGAAGTGGATAGTAAAAAGGAGCTAGCGCTCGTGAATTGAAGAGCATTAGAACGCACATATAGAGGGTGTGGGTGTCACATGACCTACACCAAAGGAAAGAAAGGGGGCACGTGTAAGATAAATCTGAGTTCGATCAGGAGTCCGAAGAGCCGATCTAACTCAACACTGGAACAATCTAGAGATCAGGAGGTCGCAAAACCTTGGAAAGGGAGGGGGCCTGCATCAAATTCCCTCAACCTAGGAATAACCCTTTGCTACTAACCAAGCTTTGTATTTCTCCACTTTGCCTTCTTCATTTAGCTTCTTTTTAAATACCCATTTTCTACCAATGAGATTTCTTCCAATCAGTAACTCCACTAGATCCCAAGCCTCATTCTTATCCAAGGATTCCATTTCTCCATCCATGGCCCTTTTCCAGAGTTTTCCATCCTCTGAATCCACTTCCCCCCTAACAGTTTTAGGATCATCATTAGAAATAGACAAAGAAAAATTTCAACATAAATTAGATGGAGTATAACTTTTTGGTAGACTTCTTTCTTGAACCAATCTCCTCAATACTGGAGTATGAGGATATTCTTCTTCTAATTATTGTTCTTCTGTAGAGTCTGATTCATCATCCTTTAAATCCAACTCTATTTTCTCTGGTTCTTCCTTACTTGGTAGAACTTCATGTTTAACAACTTCCTTCATTTATCTAAATACCACATCTCATCTATATACAACCTTCTTAGTCTCTGGGTTCCAAATCTTATAACCTTTGAGACCATATTTATACCCAATAAAGATACACTTTTCAACCTTCTTATCTAGCTTACTCTTGTTTTCCTTTGGAACATGAACATAGGCCTCACAACCAAATACCTTGAGATGTGTGAGAGAAGGTTTCTTACCAGTCCATACCTCTTGTGGAGTCTTATCATCCAACGTTGATGAGGGTGATCTGTTGACCAGGTAACATGTAGTACCCACTACCTCTACCTATAATTCTTTCCCTAACCTGACACCACTAAGCATGCACCTTGCTTTTTCCATCAACGTCCCGTTCATAATTTCTACAACTCCATTCTACTAAGGTGTATATGGAGTAGTATTATTCCTTTATGTACTGCACTTCTCACATAATTCTTCAAATTCATTCCCGTATAACTCTCCACCATTATCTGTTCTCAACACCTTAAGTCTTTTCTTTGGTTGATTCTCAACAAGACCCTTAAACTCTTTAAACCTATCAAAGACTTCAAATTTCTTCCCGAGAAAATATATCTAAATATTCCTCGCGAAGTCATATATAAATGATACATAATACACAATTTTTCCCAATGATGGAACTGACACAGGTCCAAACACATCACTATGAATTAGCTGTAAAATTCCTTCTTCCCTCATTACACTAGAGGGCAATCTTACCCATTTTTCTTCCCATATACACAATGTTCACAGAAACCAAAATCGAGAGATAAGTTAGAAATACCTTCGACCATACCTTTACCATGTAGTAGTCGAAAACCCTTCTCTTCAATATGCCCCAGTATTTGAGGCCACAACATAACCTTTTCTCCATCAACTATAGGAGTTTTTTTTCTTCTACTCCAATATCAGGAACAATGGAACTATTACACCCATCACTAATAGTTCTTCCTTGCAGCTTATACAGAGTTCCAAACTGAACTCCCTTCAACAACACCATTTCTCCTCGAACCATGCTGTAGGTTTCCTTTTCAAATATTGTTTTTACCCCTGCATCATCCATTTTTATTACATAATCAAATTTCTGGCCAATCCTTGGATGTGAAAAACACCATGTAGTGTTCTAATCATTCCATCTATGAGATGCAACTTAAATTTTCCCAGTCCTATGATTCTGGTTGTCGAGGCATCACCAAGGAAAACATTACCTCCATCATACCTTTCATATTCACAAAACAACTCTCTATGGGGAATCATATGAAAGGATGCACATGAGTCCACCAACCATGCCTCATGATCTACATGTGTTCTTGAAGAAGTCAAGTACACATCCCCTCCTTCTTCCTTGGAGGTCTTTTCTTCTGTAGAAGGAGCTTCTTCAAATGCCTTCTTTTTCTCATCTTTGGATCTACATTGTTTCTTGTAGTGCCATTCTTTTCCACATCTCCAACATACCTTTACAAAATTTCTAGGAGACTTAGTTCTTCCCTTAGACTTAGATCTCCCACTTGAGGACTTAGATCTATTTCTTTCCTAGGAGCGTCCTATTACAAATAATGCATATGTGATATGCCCTTCCACATTATTATGTCTCATATTCTCCGACAACAAGGATGAGACCACTTCATCAAACTTCAAGGAAGTTGTATTACTACCTATGGCCACAACCAGGCTATCCCACGAGTTTGGTAAAGAGCACAATAAATTGATACGCTTATCTTCATATGAAATTTTAATCTCAACAGATATTAACTAACTTACCATAGTATTGAAGGTGTTCAAATGCTCTACCACCGAGTCTCCATCTCTCATCCTTAGTTTATACAAATTATTTCTTAGGAATAGTTTATTTACTAGGGACTTAGACTGATACAACTTCCCCAACTTATCCCATAGATATTTGGTTGTAGTTTCCTTTGACACATTCAGTAGGATTTTGCTCTTCGCCTTCTGATCCAACTTTTTCCATTCATCTGATGAAGTTCTTGTATGTGCAATACCTGGATCCACCACGATCCACTGAGCTAGACACATGGATCCACTGGGTCCACCAACAAATCTTCCATCTTGAGCTTCCACAACTCAAAAAATTTCCCATTAAATTTCTCGATCTCCATTTTCGAGCTGCTCGCCATTTATTTTCACCTGAAAAATCAATACCACAGATCTCCCACTGTAACAGGTCTTATCATAGTCATGAGCCAAACCCTTTACCACAAAGGCATCCCCCTAAAGCCAACAAAGCTCTGATACCAAATGTAGATTTTAACTTTGTACACTATTTACTGCAAACAAAATTTTTAGTAAAAGAACAAAAAAAATACAATGGAAAATACACACATTACACAAAGATTTTTCCCCTGGAAACCCAAACGGGGAAAACCAACATATTCTACATTCATTCATGATGATACATTGTTTACAATACAATATACATATAGGAGCCAATGACATCCCAAACCCTAACCCAATGAACTGGATTATTCAACAACCCTAATTCCTTAACCGGAACTAGAAAACCATCGGCAAAAACCATGTGCCGAAAAACTGCCCAACAATGGACATGAAAATTGAGGTGACACGAAAAATGAGGAAACAATGTGACACGTTTCTAGAGGAAATTTTTTTCTTGGGGGCGTTTCCCCTCCTCAACCCCCCACGCATCCAACACAATGTATCAGACACTAGAGCTAGTCATGTAAAGAATATAACACATACCCAATAGTTACACCCCATATTGTATGAAGTTCCACATTGTGATTTTCATCACATTTGATGGATTTTGTTGGTAGTTCCTTGGCAATTTTGATGGACTTGGGAGAGATACACCTTCATTGAGCTCCTTCTCTTATTGGCATTGTAGATCTTTGGTTGAGGAGCTTCACTTCTCTTCTTGTTGGATGGTCATGGTTTTGGTGTTACTTTCATTCCTTTCTTGATGGATCACTCTCTTGGCATATGGATGTTTGTTATTTCATGTGTTATCTTATTCTTGGAGCATCCTAGTGATCTTACATGATGGTGATATTACATTATTGATGTCACTAGGAGGGGGTATTCTCCATGGTCCGCTTGTGTTGCATGTGTGATGGGGGGCATAGTTGATAATTGGATGGAGTTAGAACTTTCTTATTGCCTCCTTCTCATATGATGTAGATGTTGATATTATGGTAGATGCGAGAGGTATTAACCTCCATATGTAACCTTTGACTAGAATAGAATATTCCGGAAGCAAGAGAAACCCTAAATAGATGTGTGAAAACCCTGGAAGACAAGTTGACTAAGCAGAATAAGTAATATTGAAGTATTATATGCAGAAAATGACAGGTCAGCCTTGATTGAAGAGACACATGTTCACCTATCTAGATTAGTATAAATGGAGGATGTATTGACTCATTTGTTCACTCACTGACACACTCTTAGTCACCCAAAAACAATGCGCAAGTTTGGAGGAGGAGCAACAACAACTACAATTGTACAATTTTCTCTTTTTTAGTCTTTCTGGTACTTTCTCTTGTGCACTACCCTTGGAGAAGGTGTGCTCTCTTGGTTATCTATTGGTTATGATGTGGCTTCTTGGAATCATTCTTTCTATCAAAGGTTAAGGTGCTTGGGGGTGGCTTTATGCCTATGGTTGGGTGACAATGGTGTAGCATTGTCTATGTTTAAACGAGAACATCGACATTATTCTAACAGGTTATGGGCCCACACCACCTTCAGGATAGTCTAACCACTAGAAGGTAGCATGACAATTCTTTGTTAAGCTCGTTGTGGCACCATTTTCAACTGCAACTAGGGTTTGTGATTTTGCAATTGCAACAAACCCTAATCCAACTCTTTTGACACTTTAAGTGAAGCATTGGACCTAATTTTTTGGTATTCTAGTGTGCCCTAGCCTAGTGCACCCTTTGGTGTCCTCAACCCACAAAAAAATCAAGCTTGAGTTTTTGGGTCAAAGGTTGATTGGTCAAAGTCAACATCAAAGGTTGACTAGTCAAAGTCAAAGGTTGATTTTTGGTCAGAATTGATTTTGTGGTCAAAGTTGAAATTTCATGGTTTCTAGCTTGTTCTAATCATTGAACAATTTTTATTCAGTTTCTAACCTCTTCTTGTCAAGATTGCGTCTAGTTTGACATTAGAAGACAAGCTGAATGATGCTGCAAATTTAAAAGGTATGCACTTGTATATGCTTTTCATGTTATATCATCCAACAAAAGTATGTTTGATTTGTAGGTAATGTACAAGAGACCTTGCTCAAGCAATGATCTTGGATTCAGTACATTAAGAGGAACAAGCAGTGAAGACTCCAAATTTGATTATTTAAAATTGACATGTCTCTAGCTATTATGGCATTATTATGATCTTATGTTGCATCTTGATCTATTGAAGTTATGATCATTATACACCCCTTAATACTAGAGATACACTTGTTGATATCCTCTCTAGGATATATTCTTGTTCTTATGTAAATTCGTATTGTTTACAAGATGAATTTGATCCCCTTTAGGATATGTTCTTGGTTACTGACATGGACTCCAGGCAGGATATCTTCCATGGATATTTTTTTCTTCTTTTTTTCTTGTTCCAAGCAGGTCATAAGAGATAAATATGAGAGGGAGTTAACGATCAAGAAGAAGCCAACACAATTTTGTGAAACTTTGCAGAATGAAAAGGGGCATGTAGTCGATGGAAGCGTGGTCCAAGGATTATCTCAGATAGAGGGAGTTGATTTCAGAGTTTGAGATGAAGGATATTGATCGGATTGGAAGCACGATTGACACCAGATGAGATATTCAGTGAGGAGACTAAAGAGGTTTATCATGATGGAAATGAAGTCCACGGCCACACCTATGAAGACACATATGAGGAAGTTGTGTGACATAATAGGAATTTGGAAAGAACCTTGTGCAAGTATATGGCTGAGCCATGACCATATTAATGGGTTACAACACAACATGTGGGTACCTATGTTGTGGTACATATAGATATGATTGATCTCCGATGATGAAGTATGGCTGTCGGGATATATAGTTTTTGGATTGGAAGTGCAAAATACCTATCTAGCACCTAGGGTTCTACTTCAACTTGGGATCGAGCAAGATTTCCAGACAACAAGGGAAGAAAATATATGTAGTACTCAGTCATATATTATAGTCAATGACGCAAGATATGAAGTAGGGTGGATTTTCTAAGGATCTTGCAGAACTTCATCAGAGACATGGTGCAAGAAAGAGCAATGAGGCTCCATCACTTATCCACAAATGAGAAGATAGTTGACATTTGCACTAAGCCTCTCTCTGGGACAAGCTTGGAAGGAATGAAAATGTTTCTTTGGGAGAGTATTGATGATTGCAACATTGTGTCGATATTCCAATATTGATCAGACAGACTTGATCATGTGGGAATAGGACCATATGTAATCTTCAACAGAATGAATATCCGAGTTGTTTCTAGATATCCTATGTGTGAATTTCATCGGGACTTGAAAATCTCATGAGTATGTGAGTAGTTAAATCAAGAGTAGGTGAATATCCCCGATAAGGATCGATCTGACTCTATCTCCACAGGAACTGGACTGCAAACTAGGGGATATAGGGAACATCTACATCCATAGTAGATGTGCCCCGATGTTGTCTTCAATGGATTGAAGACTCAAGGTGCTTGAGGTGAAATTCCACATGTCCAATAGCATCAAGTTGAATGCATTCACGGAGTGATCCTATGAGAGGATCACTATGAGGTGTTTGTGGCTCCGATGTGGTCATAATTCTTGTCATGGGAAAAGAACAACCCGAGGTGCTAGACACACATGTCCAATAACATCAATCTAAATGCATTCACGGAGTAATCCTATGAGAGGATCAATTATGAGGTGAATGTGGCTCCAATGAGGTCACGATTCTTGTCATGGGACAAGAATTATCCGAGGTGCTAGACACATGGTGGTGGAGATGGATCATCAATATAGCTAAATGAGGCCCATGGATATTGTGATGATATGTTTTGATACTAGATTTCTACCAGATGATGTTGATAGTAATGATGATACTCACGAAATGGGTGTAGCCATGGGTGAGCACGTCATGCGGGTATATCCCATGATGATAATGGTGACACACACTACGAGGTGTAGCTCTAGTGTTCTCTAGCAGGTTGTGGCCCCTAGAAAAGATTGACAGGTCCACATGGTTGTATCCATGTATGACGTAATGATGCTACTAGTAGCATGGCCTGCGTAACCATGATGAGAGAATCATGGCATAGCGAGTATGACTATGAAGACTAGAAGAGAACCTCATGGTTAAATACCTCCCTAGATAAGAGGGAGTGTTGATATTATGGTATTTGTGTGAGGTATTAACCTCCATATGTAACCTCTGACTAGAATAAAATATTCTAGAAGCAAGAGAAACCCTAAACAAATGTGTGAAAACCCTGAAAGACAAGTCGACTAAGTAGAATAAGTAATATTGAAGTATTATATGCAGAAAAGGAAAGGTCGACCCTACTTGAAGAGACACATGTTCACATGGCTAGATTATTATAAATATAGGACGTCTTGGCTAATTTTTTCAATCACTCACACACTCTTAGTCACCCAGAAACAATGCACAAGTTTGGAGGAGGATCAACAACAACTGTAATTGTACAATTTTATCTTTTTTAGTCTTTCTGGTACTTTCTCTTGTGCACTACCCTTGGAGAAGGTGCACTCTTTTGGTTATATGTTGGTTATGTTGTGGCTTCCTAGAATCATTCTTTATGTCATAGGTTAAGGTGCCCAGGGGTGGATTTATGCCTATGGTTGGGTGACAATGGTGTAGTTGTTAAGGTTTAAGCTATTATTAGGTTTATTTTTAATTTACTAGATAACCATAGCATAGATAGGATCACCGAGAAATACACAATCACAAGAGACACATCATTTATCCTGGGAAACCCTCATGGGGGAGAAAACCCAACAAAAACTTCCTTAATATAGATAACCAATACAATGCCAAGAGAATAAACCAAACAATACAGAAAGTTATCTCCCAAGTATGTACCTATCTCTCTCTCTTCCTTCTTCTCCAACTGCAGCTCCAAACTTGCGTTCTGATGAAAAAATGAGTGAGTGAACAAATGAGGCACTGGTCTCTCTTATTTATACAATCTGGTAGGCATTGAACTGAGGTGTCTTTTCACTGGCAGGGCCAATTTCTCATTCTGGGTGGTTATAACCACCTTAATTTAATCTGGGGGCCGACTTCTCATTCTGCCTATTACAATTAGGGTTTGAAAAATCCACAAAAGTGGATTTGGTCATTTACAATACCCGACATGATCAATCCACAAAAGGGGATTGATCTAATGAATAATACATCAATAATAAATAGAATACTCTTTGCAGTTACAACATTTCAATACTCCCCCTTAGCAAGAAGGGTATTCTAGAACAACATCGGAGAGAGAGACAACAACATCATCAAAAACATCTTGGAACATTGATTGGCATATCTATAACTCATCAAAAGTTTTTCTCATCGTCAATATCGTCATTCACAACAAGGAGTTGGAGTAGCATCATCATCTTCTTTAGCATGAGTCCAAAGTAATATCATCAACATATTTAGCATGAGGCTAAAGTAACATCATCATCTTCAACATTAAAGCTGAAATAACATCATCATCATCATCTTCAGCAAGAAGCTAAAGTGGCATCATCATCTTCAACAAGAAGCTGAAGTGGCATCATCAACATATGCATCAACATGGATTAGTATAATACTAATACATAATCATCATCAATAACAACAACAACACAACAAAAATGCTGGAGCATCATCAACATCAGCACTAGGCTGAGAGTCTTCAGCACGAGGCTAACATCACAACACAAGGCTGATACATCATCACAACATGAGGCTGGTACATCATCACAACACGAGGCTAGCATAGCATCAACACAAGGTTGGAATCACAACACTAGGCTGGCACATCAACACAACACGAGGCTGGAATATGACTAGCATGAAGCTGGCATCACAACAATTAAGCTGGAACATCTACATAGCACGAGGCTGGAATATCATCAGCACGAGGCTGACATCACAACAATTAAGCTGGCACATCATCACAAAAATTATGCTGGAACATCATAATTTTGTGGTACTCTAACAGTCCCTAAGGAGCTACCCAGGAATCATAAGATTCCCTAGGATATAAAATCCCAACGGAGCTACAACGTGGTACTCTAACAGACCGTCCTTAACGGACCTTCAGGATCTACCCAGGAATCATAAGATTCCCTAGGATTATAAAAATCCTAATGGAGATACCACTACTAATCAGGATACCATAGTATCATCAGCACTACTCCCCCTTTCGAGGAAGGTCCTTTTGGAATATACCAAGCTTGTCTTGAAAGTATTTAAACTTTACATGAGATAGAGGCTTGGTCTACAACCTGCTCATCTGATCCAACATATTGGAGTTTTATAGCTCCTCTCTGCATCATGTCATGGTTGAAGTGATACTGGATATCTATGTTCTTCAACTCATCATGGAACACATGGTTCTCCATCATTTTTATACAACTTGGTTATCACATAGAATCACGGTTGCTTCCATCTCTAGATCAAATAGATCGATCAAGAACATTTGAAGCCATATGGATTCACAACTGACGGAACATGAAACAATGTATTCCACTTCTGTCGTGCTTGAAGCAATGCTGAATTGCTCCCTACTATGCCATGAAGTCATGGATGACCTCAGACTGAAACAACTTCTTGAAGTTCTCTTTCTATCAGAAACACTTCCAACGCACTATGAATCGATGTAGCCACTCAGTATGAAGTCATGATCTTTAGTATAATAGAGACCAAATTCCAACGTACCATTAAGGTATCTCATCATATGTTTTGCAACAATAATGTGAACACGTCTGGGTTCTACCAGATACTGACTCAAGTCAAAACATATATCTAGCCTGGTATTCGTCAGACACATCACTAAACCAATAATCTGTCTATATAGAATAACATCAACCAATTTTGACGAGGTATCTACCAGGAGATCCAACTTCGTTTTCATGGTTATGTACATGGATTTACATTTCAACATGTAAAACCTCTTCATTTTAACTGCATACTTCCCTTGGTTAAGGAAGATCTTCTCTGTGCTTTTCCAAACTTCAAGACCTAAGAGATAATGCATTTAGGTCTTCCATCAAATTCTGTAGCGAGATTCTTCTACAATCTGTGATAAGATTTTCTTCATCTTGTCAAGAATACATCATCTACATTTAGTAGTAACATCACTAGCTTATCATTTATAACCTTGAGATAAAGGTTAGAATCAACTTTACTCTTGGTAAAGTCCAAGATCATTTGGAAACTGTCAATTCTTCCATACCAATCTCTAGGAGCTTACTTCAACACATAAAAAGATTCCTTCAACTGGTAGACATCATACTTTCTATCTTCCATCTTCAAATCAAAATTTCTCATTACATTGTACCAATATGGTACACTTGCTCAGCTGCAACTCAATATGCACAATCATGTGATAGCTCTATGTGCTCTCTGCAAGGCATTATTTGTCTCACTGCTTGAGAGTATGTCCTCTCTTCTTTCTACAATTGTTCCTTCTGGAACTGGAGCTCTGCACCTGCACCTACTCTAAAGCTGAGAATGGTTGCTCCATTCTCACTGTGACTACTGAAATCATGGAGTAACTCCTCTACTCAATTATGACAACAATTTCATATGAAACTGAGAGTGGATCAATAAATGATACTGAAGGTAGATCTTCTTCTTTCATGGAGGTAACTCTTATCTTTCATTGTAGTCATATCTCCATGGCCCAACTAATGTAATGCACCAACTGCCACTCAATTTTAAATATGGGGATTGCTCCCCCTGCATCTCATACTATATATGAATCATGGTTCTTCTAGTTTTCTTCATAAGTACTGGAGTAAGTGTCTCATCATAGTATTCTACCTCTTGTTGGGAGAATCCTTTAGACACACATCAAGATTTGTACATCTGCAACATGATTGATCTGTATAGATCAATCTTGGAAGTCAATACTGACTTTTCTTCTAGTCTCACGGAAGAATCAATATCCTAGTCTTTTTGACCGACTTCCTTCTCTGTTATTGAACCAAGAGAATATTCCCAGGAGATTTCATATCTCCTAGAAGTTTCTGAAGCTACGATCTAGTCTTATTGCGACATCTATCTCCCAGTACTAGAAGTTGTCTCTTCATCTAATCCTTTCTGAGATCAGGCTTACTCTCGATTTCTTTTGAGTCTACAAGGACTTCATCATCTCTTACAAGGTATACTTGGTGTTGAATACCAAGTCTAAATATGAAAGACATAGTCGAGTTCTACTTCCCGTCAAGGCGACTTTATTAACCTTTGAACAATTCTGTTGTGAGTTCTTGTTCTAATGTTCAGTCATCTTTAGAGCCTTCTGCTCCTTTCAATCAATCTTCACATGAGATACTCTGAATCTCAAAAGATAACTTCTTCTTCATTTTATTTGGTACATGAGTGTATATGGACATGTACATCATCTTCTTCATGTCTCATCTAATATGTTGGCTTCTACAACCTTCATTATAACTTTCTCATGGTTATCACCTGTGACCTGAAACAAGGACAACAAAACAACAAGAAAGAATAATACTCTTTTTTATAATAGTAGATAAAGCAATAGCATGAATAATCATCATAGTAGCTCCTTTAGAGATATTACTTGTGGCTTGTATCAAGAAAAGATCAAAAGTAAGAAATACAACACGAAATGAGGTCAACACTCTTATAGTGTTGTGATCAAACATACCTCCGTGGCAACCTAGAACTAGCATAAGAAGTTTCTACTAGAGGAGATGTTAGTTGTATTTGGAAAATGATTACATTAAGCATTTATCTCAATATAATCGCATGCTACCAAGTATAATACTTTTCAAGGACTGCTATCTCAACTATAGTGTTTACTTGTAAAGGGGTAGTCAACAACTTGTCATGTGCAACTTTGAATCTTATCAACTTAATTAATCAAGCCTGGAACCTGGCGCCTTGTCCTCAAGAATGAGTGTGTTTCTTTTCTTCCAAGTCTCCTTCACTCAAGATGACGAGTGGTTTCCTCAACCCTTCTTTTGTACTAAGACAACATGCTATCTTGACAGAAGGTTGGGTTAGAGGATAAACTCTATGATCTCAACTTTAATCCATTTGGGTTGCATTATTCCTCTGAATGTGTTGGATCTTGAGATCCTTCTGGATCTATGGCAAGAGATCCCTTCTCATGCAAATTCCCTTTAAATCTTAACAAATTAAGCATATGTGAGTACATACCTATGATAGCATTTGCAGGTAGTGGCATCATCTGGTAGCAATGATAATAATTACCAACTTTTAAAAACTTCAAGGAAGACTGCAAATTGTACTAGTGTTGATACTGCAACTAATTATGAAACTGCAATTGCAACTTAGGGTTTTATGAAGAAACCCTAATTTTTCAAACTTCAAATTTTGAAATT
>ML809176.1:226777-243855 GCA_009831015.1 Picea engelmannii
AGTGCCACACAAATACCTGAAAACCCTTTTTACTGTTGTCCAATGCTCCTTCCTTGGTTTTGACATATACCTGCTCAAAACTCCCACTGCATGTGCAATGTTCGATCTAGTACATACCATTGCATACATCAAACTGTCAAATGCACTCACATTATATGGAACACGAGACATTTCCTCCTCCTCTTCATGTGTCTTGGGACATTGGTCCACAGTTAACTTTACACCAACAGGAATAGGAACCTTGACCTAGTTTACATTCCTACATATTAAACCTCTGCAATATTGTCTCGACATATTTTCTCTGATTTAACCAAATTTTCCTCTTTTTCCAATCTCTTTTAATTTCCATGCCCAAAATGAAATTTGAAGCACTGATATCCTTCAGGTCAAATTTAGAGGACAACTGAGTTTACACATCCTGGATAATCTCCTTGTTGTTTCCTATCAACAACATGTCATCCACATACAAGACCAAATAAATCAAATGATCACCAATTAATTTAAAATACACACAGTGATCCTCTTTGCTTCTTGTGAATCCAAGTTCCAGTATATAAGTATCAAATTTTTGATACCACATTCTTGGTTATTGTTTTAAACCATTCATGGACTTTTTCATCTTGCATACCAAATTAGTCTTTCCCTTCACAACCTAACCTTTTGGTTGCTTCATATAGATTTCTTCTTCCAGATCCCCATGTAGAAATGTTGTATTCACATCCATCTGTTCTACTTCAAAATCAAATGCAGCAGCAACAAATAAAATAAATCTTATATAGGTTAACTTGGAAACAAGAGAAAAAATCTCACCAAAATCAATTCCCTCAACCCGAGAATAACCCTTTTCTACTAACCAAGCTTTGTATTTCTCCCCTTTTCCTTCTGCATTCAACTTCTTTTTAAATACCCATTTTCTGCCAATGGGATTTCTTCCAGTCGACAACTCCACTAGATATAAAGCCTTATTCTTATCCAAAGATGCCATTTCTTCATCCATGGCCCTTTTCCATATATTTCCATCCTCTGAATCCACTGCCTCCCTGACAGTTCTAGGATCATCATCAGTAATAGACAAATCCAAATTTGAACGAAAATCAGATGGAGTATACCTTTCCGGTAGCCTTCTTTCTCGAACCGATCTCCTCGATAGTAGAGTATGAGGATCTTCTTCTTCTGATTCTTTTTCTTTTGTAGAGTTTGACTCATCATCCTTTAAATCAAACTCTATTTTATCTGGTTCTTCCTTACTTGGTAGAACTTTCTGTTTAACAATATCCTTGATTTCTCTAAATATCACATCTTGGCTATACACTACCTTCTTAGTTTATGGGTTCCAAAGCTTATAACATTTGAGACCATCTTTATATTCGATAAAGATACACTTTTCAGCCTTCTTATCTAGATTACTCTTGTTTTCCTTTGGAACATGAACATATGCATCACATCCAAATACCTTGAGATGTGTGAGAGAAGGTTTCTTACTAGTCCATACCTCTTGTGAAGTCTTGTCATCCAATTTTGATGAGGGTGATCTGTTGACCAGGTAACATGCAGTACCCACTGCCTTGGCCCATAATTCTTGTCCTAACCCAACACCACTGGGAATGCACCTTGCTTTTTCCATCAACGTCATGTTCATCCTTTCTGCAACTCCATTCTGTTGAGGTGTATATGGAGTAGTCTTCTGCCTTGCTATACCACACTTCTTACAGAGTTCTTCAAATTCATTCCCGCAGAACTCTCCACCATTATCTGTCCTCAACACCTTAATTCTTTTCTCCGTTTGATTCTCAACAAGAGACTTAAACTCTTTAAACTTGTCAATGACTTCATATTTCTTCATGAGGAAATATATCCAAGTATTCCTCTAGAAGTCATCTATAAATGAGACACAATACACAAATTTTCCCAATGATGGGACTGATACAGGTCCAAAAACATCATTGTGAAATAGCTATAAAATTCTTTCTGCCCTCATTGCACCAGAAAGAAATATTACCCGAATTTGCTTCCCATATACACAATGTTCACATAAATCAATATCCAGAGAGCATTTAGACATACCTTCAACCATACATTTACCGTGTAGTAGTCGAAGACCCTTCTCTCCGATATGCCCCAGTCTTTGATGCCACATCATAACCTTTTCTCCAGAGACTATAGGATTTCTTTCTTATTCAACTCCAATATCAGGAACAATGGAACTATTACACCCATCACTAATAGTGCTTCCTTTCATCTTATATAGAGTTCCAAACCGAACTCCCTTCAACAACACCATTGCTCCTCAAACCATTCTGTAGGTTTCCTTTTCAAATATTGTTTTTACCCTTGCATCATCCATTTTGCGTACATAAATCAAATGTCTGGTCAAACCTGGGATGTGAATAACACCAAACAATGTTCTAATCCTTCCATCTATGAGCCTCAACTTAAATTTTCCTTGACCTATGATTCTGGTTTTCGAGTCATCACCTAAGAAAAAATTACCTCAATCATACCTTTCATATTCACAGAACCACTCCCTATGGTGAGTCATATGAAAGGATGCATCTAAGTCAACCAACCATTCCTCATGATCTGCATGTGTGCTTGAAGAAGCCAAGTACACATCCCCTCCTTCTTCCTTAGAGGTCTTTTCTTCTGTAGAAGGAGATTCTTCAGATCCCTTATTTTTCTCAACTTTGGGTCTACAATGATTCTTGTAGTGCCCTTCTTTTCCACATATCCAACATACCTTTACAAACTTTCCGAGAGATTTAGATCTACCCTTATACTTAGATCTTCCACTTGAGAACTTAGATCTAATTATAAACTTCCTAACCAATCAGGAGAATTTTAAAAACCTGGCTATTGACAATGAAGTATTCCAAGATCAATTAGTAGAAACTAATTCCCATGAACAAAGATGTGAAACAAACCACTCTAGTAACATACTCAAGTTTCACACGATACCGAAAGGGGTAGCCAATTTGGAGAACCTATTTGACTTAAGGGAAATATTTAAAGGGTCAACAAACACAAATACAGGTAGCTTTTGTCCCATGTACGAGACTATAAACCTAGGAACCCTGGAAAACCCTAAAAATATAAATCTAGGCAAGACAATGTCTAAAGAAAAAAGGAAAGCCTATCTCAAACTTTTCAGAGAATATCAAGACGTTTTTGCATGGTCCTACCGAGATCTGAAAACTTATGACACTCATACTATTCAACACACAATCCCATTAAAATCCAGAGTGAAACCCTTCCAACAGAAGCTCCGAAAGTACCACCCATCTCTGGAACCCCTCATGTGTCAAGAGTTAAAGAAATTACTAGATGCCAAAATTATCTTTCAATTTAGACACTCTGCTTGGGTAGAAAATTTGGTTCTTGTCAAGAAAACGTCTAGGGAAATACGCCTATGTGTGGATTTCATAAACCTAAATAGAGCATCAGAAAAGGATAACTACATAGTCCCACCAATGGAACAACTCTTGCAGACCGTGTCTGTTTCTGAAATTTTCTCCCCGTTATGCGGTTTTTCAGGTTACAACCAGGTTCTAGTTTAAGAGGAAGACCGATTGAAAACTACCTTCCAAACCAAGTGGAGAACCTTCTCTTATAAAGGGTTTCCCTTTGGGTTGATTAATGCAGGGGAAACCTTCCAGAGTTCCATGGACATATCTTTTCGGGGATTGATCAACAAGTTTGTAGTAGTCTATTTGGACGACGTAACTATGTATTCAAAGAACAGAGAAGATCACATCCAACATCTAACCCATATTTTTGAAAGGTGTAGAAAATATAGTATATATTTAAACCCTAAGAAAACTATATTTGGTGTTGAGGAAGGGAAATTACCAGGTCATATTATATCTCAAGCAAGATTTCTCATAGACCCAGAATGAATTAAGGCATTATCTTAGCTTCTCTTACCCCACAACAAAAAGGCTATGCAATCCTTCTTTGGGAAAATCAATTTTGTGAAGAAGTTCACCCCCGACTTCACTGAAACTATCAAACCCTTACAAAAAATGATCCGCAAGGATGTTGAATTTAAGTGGGACGATAAACAAAAAAATGATTTCATCAATATCAAGACTACAATATCGCGAGCTTTAGTGTTGCAAAGTCCTAGCTTTAGAAAATATTTTTTCCTCTATACTTTTTCCTCCAACCAATATTTAGTTGTAGTATTGACTCAGAAGGATGATGACAAAAATGAGGCCCTGGTTTCATTTATGAGCACTAATATCCAAGGGGTCGAGCTGAATTATCTTGTTATCGACAAACATGCTTATGTGGTATAGAAAGTAGTAAAACATTTCAGATCTTACATCCTAAAAAATCACACCAAAGTCATTGTGCCTCATCCCGCGGTCTGATCCCTATTCACTCAACAGGAGATGGGGAAAATAAGAGGAAATTGGATGGAACTTGTCCAATAATTTGATCTAGATATAAAACCTGCAAAACTCGTTAAGGAACAGGGATTGTGTAAACTAGTCATTGAAGCCCAAGACCAAGTAAGTGAATACTCTAGGTGGGAGAATGAATTGGAATTATGGTGTAGTGAAGCTTTACATGTTCCCCTAGGGTAGGAGTCTTGGTATGGAAAACTAATTTATCTCTTACATCATGTGACTTGCGCCAAAAACCTAAGCCCTAAGGAAATGAGAGCTCTGAGACTAAAATCGACATAATATTGCCTCATAAACTTGGTTCTTTTCAGCATAAATTATGATAGGGTACTTTTGAGATGTCTCGAATGTGACGATGCAGACAATGTTCTAAAGGAGCTCCATGATGGTCCTATGGGTGGACACCTTGCAAGGAATATCGTTGCTCACAAGATATCGAGAGTCGGCTATTACTGGCCTACTCTGTTTAGGGACACTCATACATACGCTAGAAACGGTAAAACTTGTCAAATAAGCACGGGGAGGGAAAAGAGAACAATTGTCTCACTCCAACCAGTGGCCATATCCAGAACATTCAAGCAATGGGGGTTATATGTCACAGGGGATGCTACCCTGAGTTCTTCAAAACAACATAGATACATACTGACTGCTACAGACTATTTTACAAAATAGGCAGAGGCCATCCATCTGACTCACATAAATGAAAAGGTGGTAATCCAATTCATAGAACAAAAACTAATCACAAGGTTCGGTATGCCTTATTTTCTTGTTTTTTATAATGCCACTTACTTTTCTTCCACCCTAATAACATATTTTTCTCTAGATAAAGGAATCATAATCATATACTTTACAAAATACTATCCATAGGGGAATGGACTGGCATAATCAACCAATAAGAACCTAGTGAGGATCTTGAAGAAAACAGTTGCAGACAATCAGATAAATTGACATATTTCACTTCATAATTCCTTATGGGCCGATAAAGTAACACCCAAGGAAGCTATAGGGAACTCCCCATACTTTTTGGTATACCGACAATAAGCCATTCTCCCGAACGAGCTATACCTTCTATCTCTTCAACTTTCTCAGGGATCAAGAAGAAAACCCTCATTAGTTATTCAACAGAGAATTGATACCCTCCTCTTTCTGGAAGAAGAAAGGGAGAAAGAAAAATAAAAGTTTGTCACTCATAAGGAGATAGTTAAAAGGTGGTTTGACAAGCATAAGGCCAGAGAGAAGAATTTTGAAGTAAGAGACTTAGTCCTGAAATGGGATAGAGAAAATGAACCGAAGGGAAAACATTCAAAGTTTTAGAATATATGGCTCGGACCTTTCCAGGTAGCTGAGAAACTTGGGGTAGGCATGTATCAATTGCAAAATCTGAGGGGGGAAATCGATGCCCTCCCGGTGAATTGCCAAGCCCAAAACAATATTTCCGTTAAAAAACAATGTGTGTGTTTTCATGTTATTCTATTTTTTGCAGAGTCCTTTATTTTTGTTTTTCTTTCATGTGGTATTTTTGTCCAATAAAGTTGTTTTACACAAGGCATTGGTTGACCTTAATCAATACAGTGTAGAAAACTCTATTCTTGACTCATGCTTACATGCAACACAAGAAACGTTGGACAAACTATGTTTTTATTAAAATAGTTATGTATCTAATCGTTGCGAATAAACGACCTTGGAAAATGATGAAGTGTCTGCCTGGTGGTCTGGTAAAACCTAAAGGGAAATATGGTAAGTTCGAAAGGACCACATGTACCTCAAGACAGAGCTATCAAAAATTTCACCTTAACCGTCTCATCTTGCAGATAACAAATGTCCTCCTCTCCGACTCCCTCAGGGCATCTCTACCAAAGATAAATCAATTATATCAAATGAGCATGAAGTAGGATAGGGTATGCAGATAACTCCGTGAGGCTATGGATGCTCGCTAGCAGTGGATCAAGGTCTATGATGTCAGGTTGACTCTTTGGAGGCTATGGACGTTCACTGACAGCGAAGAAACACCGCAACAAGTGAATGATGATAACTAAAAGGTTTAGTGCCAGTGAATGCTTTACTCGACTCTTGTCAAAAGGGGGCATGGGTCATGGTCAAGAGGAATGGAGGTGGAATAAAGGATGAAACTCCATAGGTGGGCCCAGATTCACAAATCGGGTGAATTTTGAATGCAAGGATAGAAGAGACTCTGATAAAAAAAAAACTAGTTCGGTTCTTAACCAACTTCTTCATCAGCTAAGCCCGAGGAAGGAACATAGATTCTATTGTTGCCTAGTAAATTGCCATTTGTTCAACGCTCAACACACCCAAAAATCCTTATGAAATTTTATCACTTTTTGGGTGCCACTTGTTTTCTTTTACCATATAATTTGGGTTCACTTTGGGGATGGTTTATTTTGTTTTTGTTTTCATGACTCTTATCGATCAATTCAGGTTTGTTTGAACTTGTTAAATGAAACCTCATGACTAAAAGAACTTGAAATCCAAACTAGGAATCTACAGTTAACATTGTGACTGACGCATTGGTGTTCGGCGTCGAAAAAATGCAATAAGGTAAAGTGGCCACAAAGTTACACTAATTTTCGATACCCATCAACATCAACAGAAGGTAGAGTTGGTTTGCGTGATTTATTCTCCACCAAGTTTCGAGAGATAGTTGATCCCCATCGGCGTCTGCAAAGTACAAGAGGGCTAGAAATTGACAAAATCCATAAAGAAACCACTGATAGCCGACGAATGATGCGCTTGATCGGGGTCGGGAAAAATCTAAAAGGATTAAAACAATCAATTTTTTCTGCGTTAAAGAGACCATCCATCGTCGATCCCTGATACACTTTCGGCATCGAGAATTTTTCAAGAGAGTCGATCCGGGAGCGCTTGTGTAGGTTTATCGCCGATCACCGATCCTTGATATGTTTTCGGCGTCGGTGATATATGATCAGGTTTATATCTTAAGGAAAGTCTCAATTCTGATTGAATCAAGTAAATGAAGACGTCAGTCTCGAGTTCCATGTGTCTCTATCATGTAGGGGTGTCACACAACATGGTTTCGTCTCAAGTCATATTAAAGTTCCATGTGTCCTAGTCACGCCTCCAAGTCATCTTTTCCACGTTATCTCTATACGACAAGATCGATTGGCATCAGAGATTTTGCAATAAGATATAAACAAAAAGTGTTTGAAGCAGAACCCCGACCCCCGACTCACCAGCTAGACTAGCGAAACGATGGGATGTTTTCGACGCAAGATACGATTGGATTTTTACATTTAATAGACCAGTTGATTCTTTATCTCACATTTTTTGCTACCTCATGTGCCTATTGAAAAACAACAATTTGAAATCTTCGATAGGCCACGTTACAACCCGCGCCAATGTTGTCAACCCATGATCGAATTTAATTTTAAAACATATTTGAAGATTTGGCGACAGATTTAATAGAACTACACTCATAACCTGAATTGAATGGTTGATGCGACAAGGTAAGTTCATCCCATTTTAAATCTCTAGAATGGATTTGAACAATTTCATTATGTGCACAAGTTTGAATTCCAGAGCATCCAAAGAAGCAAATAAAGTGTCTCGAGACTACGTTGATTCTTAGGTTATCAAGACCAAGTTAAATAAGCAATAGAGGTATGTGTTCAAATTTTTCAATTTGGCGGTCGTGATTTGCTATATATGCACCTCATTTATTGCACAATATATAACTATTTTCTAAGTTGCAAGGAAAATGCCTCCGAGAAATCCAACCATTATACACTCATCGAGAGCACCCAAGCTAAAGAAAGCATAAACAACTGAAGGTTCTTCTCCTGGTACTACGAGGTAGTTGGAGTACACTCCTAGGGTAGAGCCATTCATAAAAACCTTAAAAAATAAATCCTTTGTCCAACCTCCAATCTTGAGCGATACAAAAGCAAGCACCAGATCCAAATTAATGCTCCCATAGTGGGGGGACCTTTTCAACAGAATCAACCGGGAGGAGTACTCGGAGTGTATCCCACACAACGATCTAGATGTAAGGGCACTTGATGAACAGGTGTTCCCAAATATCCGACGGTCATATTTTCACATGGTAGCCAACAGAACCCTGGTTTTCCCTTGCATATAAGTTTTGAAGTGGCTAATCAACCATACAGACGTGCATAAGTGCTTGATCAATGATGAGAATGGCAGGTGTGTCAGAGTTTTCCTCCCAAAAAAAGTCCAGAAGTACTACAAACTCAGAGACTCGGAGGAGTGGCTAAACACAGACTTCATGGTGAAGTTTTGCGAATTCCACAACACCAGCCGGTTGATGGCCTCATGGTGGAAGGAGGAAAAGAAGTTTACCAACCGGAGAAATGGATGGTATGGGACAGTTAACTTGAGGGAGCCATACATCTATTTGATGGATTTCATTCACCGACTATATGGAGAGAAGGAATGCTCCAAGTTTTCAGAAGCATGGATTCCCTTGGCATACATAGTGGCGATCTTCGGAAGAAGCTTCAACTAGGGAGTGATAATTTCCAAGAAATTGAGCATATGTGTACAACATGATCAGACATCAAAAGAATGGGGAGCACACGCTTTCCACATGGCCTTGTACCTTCTCAATGTAATATGTGCAAGAAATGTCTTCATCGGCATGAATTTAAGTTTGCATGTTGGGGAGCTCCCTATCCATGTTTATTTCAACATACTATGGGAGAAAGGGTATAAAAAATCCTACGCACTCATTTGCGATGAATTCATCACTCGTATTCATTTTATTGTATTTAAAAAGGAATGCCTGAGATTATCCATAGAAGCCAATAAAATGGTAGTGAAGGTAGGTCACTGGTATTTAGATGAATTCTCAACCTATATCAGGGTGTTCAGGGCCACCAGAGTGCCACATCTAATACCCACTCACGTCCGATCGACTCATTGTGGAAGAAATATATTATCAGACTATCCTGCAAGTCTATAATTCCACACTAGTCAAGGACAAGAAGCGAGCTTTCATACCCTACGGTTTACATGTGGGGTTTTATTTGGTAAAGGACACCGCTCAATCCAAACAAGAAGGGTTGATCCAACTTGAATTCAGGTCTTTGACAGACCGATTCCACAAGCACGATCCTAAAGGTTTGGTCCTCCAACATGCTTCACACGTATCATCCTGTTGGCCATATGCGCATGATAAATTTGAGGATGGAATTTTCACAGAATGATTCCAGGACTTGGAGGAGGTAGTATAGAGGATGTCCAAACCAAACATGACTAGGTTCAAGGATATGAGCATGGACGAACAAGTGGAGACAATAGAGAAGTCGGATCAAGAGACCCTCATAGTTCAGGAATAGATTAGAGTGACAGAGACTACAAAGGCACAAAGAACAAGATTTATCTTGCTAGAAGGGGCACAAAGAATCATTGATCAGTTGCAAAATGAACCTAATCTTGTAGAAATTTTTAGGATTCCCATTGATGAGACAATCAAAAGCAGAGGAGAGCCAAGTGGCCTAGAGCCAATACAACTTGAGGAAATCACCGGGCCAGAAAACCTTGAAGTTCCACCACCATAGATCAGATCACCAAGGGGAATTTCAACCCACCCTAATATAGCAAGGACACCAGGTAGGAAAAGTGTACCAAACCCTTTGTTCAACTTAATAACCATCTATGATGAGGAGGAGAGTTCGGAGGTGTCCTTGGTGACTCCAGTGCATATTAAAAAGAACCCGAGAAAGAATCTACCCCAGGTCCTAATTCCCCAAATCAAATTCATTCACAGAGTGACCATGAGGTCGAAAGTGTCTTATACACTGAACTACTCAACTTGTTGGGAACCCCAATGGACAGCTTGAGGGAGGATATGGGATTTTGAGGTCAAAAAGAGGAATTTCCACAACAAGAGATCGACACATCGAAAACCAATTACCAAGTTAGTACCGGACCTATCCCTGACTCTTCAATTTTGGTCGATGCCTCACCAATCGATGCACAACAAATGGAGGTCGAGCCATCGGGACATATAGAAGAAGTCTAGGAACCAATCCTCAAACAGATACATATAGTCGGGAGACTAGGAAATACTCTAACCTGGGGAGAACTACAAATCCCCGAACCTGTTGATGAGGTCGTTGACATACAAGCGATAGCCTATGATAGGAAGAGAAAATTCATCATGAGGAGAACCACTAAGAAGAGGAGGCTCACGTTGGATAGTTCAATTCTCATCACTACAGAGGAGAAGTTTCTCAAAACAGAACACACCAAGAATTTCGAGCTTATCGACATAGGGATGGATATCACAGATGCCACATTTGATAGAGAAATAAGAGATGAAAAGGAGCTAGCCGATGCACTTAAGGAGTTGGATCATATGTGCCATTTGGAAAAATACTATTAGGACTCCACACAGGTCATGATGTTTTTGAGAAGTGAGTTCCAAGATGCCTATGCCAAATTCATAAATGAACGACACCTTTTCACTGCAGGTATAGCCGATTCCCAAGAATACACCCTTATGGAACTAGTGACTTGCAAGGATGTGGAAAGGTGGCATGAGAAGGCTCACCAAGCCATAGAAAGGATCGATTACATCAACATGGTTCAAAAGGGTCAAGACGCCAAAGAGAACATCATTCGGGTGCTGAGGGACAACAACATAGATGAGATCGGGAAAGTGGTCAAATACTGGGTAAAAATTTCCCAGGAACCTCAACTGTAGATTCAGGAGAAGTGGGTCGAGTGCGAAAAGAGTTGGGAAAATATTAATTAGGAGATGAAAGGCATCGGACTCCCTGAATTCAGCTCACCCGAGGAATTTTTCGACTTGCATGACATATTCAAGCAACATGTAGAGCAAGAATCGACATGGATATCAAAGATAGCAAAGGTGGTGAGCATGGCGCCAGAGCAAGTATAACAGTTCATGGAGAGTTTGATTAAGGCTCGAGCAATGTTGCAGCGGTTGAGTGTTAAAATAATCAAGTACAAAGCACATGAAGTATAAGTGAAAGAAATTGTTTCAGCCCCGATGGACCAACACAAATTCCCATATGCCAACACATGTGAGGAACTCTTCGTCAAATGGTCGGAATATGAGAATAAGATCCACTTCAGTAAAACTACTTGATGATTCTTAGAGAACATAGAGATGAAAGCGCCATGTGGTGATATTTTTTTTACTTAGCTTGCACTTGTAATAGTCATTTTTAGTAAAGGTCAATGGTTTTAGCTAAGACCCTCATTTTTGGAATTGTAAAGAACTATTTATAAACTACCTTAATTGAGAAGTCATGTTTAGGACCGAAGACAAACTTCTATTTTTCATTAAAGGCATTGTGTGATTGGATTTGAGGAGGAATTACTTCCAACTTTATGTCATGAATGGATATTGTAATGAGTAAGAGTTTATGAATCTATTGATAAGTTAGCTGTTTCAATATTTTTTGTAGTTCTTGTCTCTAATGATGAAAGAAAATCGTTGTGTTAATGTGTGATTAATGCTAGAGCTAAGGAAACTATTTTTATTGCCATCATTTTATTGCATGTATGTTTTCTTTCAATAATTGTATCTCAGTCAATAATTGAGATACCAAAAAGTTAATGTATTAGTATTAGGGTTGTCACATGTGTGAATATGTTTGTCTGCATCTTGAGAACAAGGGTTATCCCAAGCTCAACCTTCTTCAGTAGTTAAGATCCCCCCTTTTACCAACTAGTTTATACTAGCACACATCTTTTCAATCAGACCTACCTAATAAAAGAAAAGACAAAAAGAGAACGTTTAAAATGAAGGAGGAACTTTCATAAGAAGATATCATGTCAATCACTACATAAAGCCCATTGATAAATTGGCCGAATAAAAAGATCTGGAGAACCATTCCACCATCAAATACTCCAGAGTCTAATTGGGCCTTTGTGGTGGGTTTGGTTCATGTTGTTGAGTTAAAGGGATTTAGGACCCCTCAACAGGCGCCTGTGGTTGTTCCTCCTGCTACTCCTCCCATATTGTTAGTAGAGTTCAGGAAGAGGAATAACAAGGAAAAGAGGACGATATGTGATTCAATGCAGGATCACATCATTCCCCACTTGATTGGGAAAGCTTGGGAATTTGAGTTGTGGGCATCTCTATGCAAGCTTTATGAGACATCTAATGAGAACCGAAATATGGTTCTTCATGATCAACCGAGGGGAATTTTCATGCTCCAGGATGAGTTGGTTACTTATTTCCTTGGATGATACACCCATATTAGAGACGATGTTGGAGCTGTTGGAGAGGTGGTGGACCCAGATTCTATGGTGAGGACATCCTTAAACAACTTCACCAAGCCATGGGGTCCATTTGTTTGTGGCATTATTTCTAGGGAGGTCATTCCCACATGGGATAGGATGTGGTATGACTTCATTCAGGAGGAGACTAGACTTGAGGCAAAGGCTTCTGGACAACATCAGTAGCAGACAATGCAGGGTGATGAGGATCTTTCTCTTTGGACAAAGGGAAAGAAGAAGATTAGTTGGGGAGGTCGACAAGGTCCCAAGTTTGGGGCCCCACCATGAGGAGGAGAGAGAAGCAGTGGGAAGAAGAGAGACATGAGCACAGTGATATGATTTTCTTATGGAGAGATGGGTCACTATGCTAGACAGTGTCCCTAGAAGAAGAAGAAGCAACAAGATGTTTCAGCAGTGACAATAGAGGATCTTGAGTTCGAGACATAGTTTGTGAGAGAGTGTGCATTCAACAGTTCTTTGTTTTTTGTTACACCATCCAACATTAGATGGGGAGAAATATTTGAGGAGGACCTACTGACTCATAGTAGTGATTCAGAGGGAGCTCAGACTCAGGTTTCAAGTACACCATCTTTAGAGGAAGTGACTGGTCCACTCGGGATAGCTTCAGTTTCATAGCTTTTAAGACAGAGGGTTGGTGCAAGGGCTTCAGAGCATCAGATATTGATGAGGAGGAGTGACAGGGAACCATAGGAGCTTGAGCCTCACTTAGCTATAGAAACGGGTAGATCAGGTTCTGGATCCACTTCAAGTGGAAGTTACTTGGCGAGAGGCCAAGTTGAGGATCTTGGTGAGATGTCGAGATCCAAGTACTCTTGGTGAGATACCAAGAGGGAGAGAATCTTGGTGAGATGCCAAGAGAGTGACTCTTGGTGAGATTCCAAGAGTAGTGACCGTTGGCGAGATGCTAAGAGGTAGATGTACTTGGTGGGAGACCAAGGTGGAGATATTTGGTTTGATACCAATATCTAGGTGATCTTGGATAGGTGGAGAGACACTTCCATCTATGGATCATGCAGATTGAGCAGATCTATGAAATAGACTACTTTCATTGATCAAGGTACAACCATACTCACCGAGTATATTCTAGGAGGAAACCATGTCCACTATAGGGATGATATTGGTGGTGACATGCACTTTTCTTGGTAAGAGGGAGTGTTGAGATTTGGGTACCTTGGAAAGTGGTCCCCATGTGTTTGTGAGTCTCTATAGAAAAATGGGGAGACTATTACCCTTGTTACTTTACTTTATGACTCTAATTTCACTTTTACTTTCCTAAGTGATATTTAGGTATTGAATCTCACCCATTGATTAGACTTGGCTAGATTGGATCTAGGCCATTGATCTTTTAGGGTTTGGCCAAAGGAGGCTAAAGGAGGGTATAGTGCATTTATGAGACTCATTCTTCACTTGAGAGGATAGGAGAAGAGGAGGAGAGATTGGGCGTATTTCTAGAGGAGAGGAGGGTGCACAAGGTAGAGGGTTTTTCCATGGAGGTGAGGGAAGGCACATTTTCTTGGAGGAGGTGCTTCCATGGAGGAGGAGGCATATACATGAGCATAGGCACATTCTAGACTTGAGGGCACACTTGGAGGAGGAGATGCGCACATCCTTGTAGAGGGACTTCATATATGAGAGGATTTGTGTAGGAGGAGGAGAGGCACACTTGCTGTGGGAAGAGCCTTAGTGAGGAACTAAGGGAGCACATTCTTAGAGATAGTTCTTGCTAGAGGAGGGGCGCACCAAAGCTAAGTGTGCACCAAGACATGGAGGAGTGTGCACTTGTGTAGAGGGAGAAATATTCAAGGGAAGATAAAAAGGGTTTCAAAAATATTCAAGTGGGTAAAGGAAAAGGTCAAGGAATCTCATGAGTTTAGGCAAAGGCTCAAAGGAAAAGGAAAAATACAAAGGAAAGCAAAGGAATAAATGCACACCAAGGCAAGGGGTGCCTTACTTCAAGAGGCTAGCAGGGAGGTCTTCAAGGAACTCCAAGGAATACAAGAGTGGTTGCTATTGTACCAAGTTCATTTGTATATGTTTCATGTGTTGTACATTTTTCTTTGAGGCCTTCTATATATATCTACTCCAAACTGGTTTTCCCCATGGGGGGTTTTTCCAGGGTCATGTTGACCAAAAACATATGTGTCAATTTCATGCATGCTTAGAAGTGTATATCATCATTTTAAAGATAAGAGATCTAGAGGTAGTGTTATTTTTTTTAATGTATATTGCATGTGCTAACATTGAGTAAATAAAACACTTGCAAGGGCACCTCAAAAGGACACTTAACCGTAAAAATATTGACCTGAAAGTTGGTGATTGTTTTTTGTCCTAAAATAGCATCAAGGGAAAGCCATAGAGTTGAAACTTAGAGCCAATATAAGATCAAATAAAGGCCTTAGTTGGCAGCCTCATAGGACCTCAAAAAATATACATATCGTCCATCCCCGCCATCCTCGTGTTTTTCCCAATATGCATTTAAGAATGATTTAATGATACTAACTCATCATGTAGGTTCTGTAAAGATCGTCATTAATAAGCGAAGGGATAGAGGAGATTTTTCATTAAAACCGCATTAAATCACAATTTGATGAAGATGATATTATTTTTATCTCTCTCAAGCGCCCATTGCAAATATTATCTGGTTTAAAGGAACACTCTTGTCAACTTATGGTCGCGACATCTCGACAGTTGTTTTGCAGTGATACTTTGAATATTTTTGGGTGTGAGGACCGTAAATTTTAGTGGTATGATCATATTCTTACTATCCATGACATTCTACTCATAAGGAAGTGATATGGACGTCCAAAATTGTTCATGCAGGGTGTGTCGTTGAGGTTTTTGATAGCAAGGAACCAGTTGCATGGTATGTTGAGAAATATATACGAATTTAGAAGATTTTTCAACTTCAATACCAATCTCTAGTCTTTGTTTCACCTCAAGTGTTCCAAAATATGTTGAAACTCTCAAAACCAACACTTACTTTCAAAGGAGAGGACTGGAGGGATTTCCTGAAAAAGCATGACAACGTCCTAGACCTCTTGCCTGAGTTCTTCAAGAATCTTGCACCCATCTCCAAAGACATTACCGGATTGCAGGTTGACTCATTCAAAAACCCCTTTTGGGAATTTTCTTGGTTATTCACCAGGGTGACAGACCAAGAAAGTACCACCAACATTTCCCGTATGATTCTTTTTATCTTATACTTTACTGTAAAAGAGAAAGCCATTTTCGATTGGGGAAAACTGATTTCCATTGAAATCTCTTCCCAATTGTCATAGTACAAAAAGGATAAGAAATTATTTATGGCTTCTTATTTGGTGTTTGCGATAGCATATTGCTATCAATTTCCTAAATTGTCTATCTGTAAGAGGGTGAACTATGAATTTGACCCAGTTACCTTCTGGTACCAAGCGTTGTGGAGACACACAACTTATTTGCATTTCTATGAAGTTTTCAATGATTGTTTCTCGGTTTTTAAAGGATTGTTGTTTGGAAAAGATACCACAAGAATATCCAACCACACTAGTAAATTCCTTGATAAAAAGGGGACGTTGGATAAAATGGAAAATTACAATGTTATCAGGATTTTTGGTTCTAAGGAAAATTCCTCATTTCTTCCATGCCATATATCTGATAGAATATTTATTACATAAATCACAAGGCAATATAACTTCCGGCTACACTTTTTTCATGAGAAATGAAAAAAGAAATTCATACCCTTGCCTTGGAAAATTGGGGACTTTATATTCATAAATATAAACAAAATCGATGAATTTGCAAACCACTTCGACAATCTGAATCTCAAATATGTTGAAAAGTTAAAAGGGTTTGACTGTAACGAATTTTTTGTGGAACATATGATAGAAGTGGGCTTCAAAAATTCATTTATCCATGTTGTTCTAAGTGAAGACTAAGATAATAAATTAGGCGCTCCTATTCACAGTGTTGGTGACTTGGAAACGATACTCAGTACCAATGAATTTTACAAGCAGAGAGGAAAGGGTCCCAGTGAGAATACTGCCCAGTCCCCAACTGTTACTCTTAAGACTACAACATCTCGGAGCAATGCTCAAACTACCCACCCATCTAGAAAAGTGACCAATAGTAGTTTAGGTGGAGGAGGAGAAAAAATCCTGCTTCGGGAAAAATTGAGAGCTCACACAAGATTCCTTTAAGAAAACAGATAAAAAATGTCGTGCAAGAGAAGGAAGACCAGTGCATAGAGATTTCCATCAATAGTTTCTCCCTTGAAGATATGGAGCTCAAGGTGGACATCGATAAAATGTTTCCCCCACTGGATCAGCCAGGGAACATGGCCCAACATAATCCATCACTAGAAATCATTGAGAATGAGACCTTCAACGAAGAGGAGTCATTGTCTTTTCAGAGCATTGTCTTTGA